>BMAO01012145.1:0-94900 GCA_019973975.1 Trichonephila clavata | reverse complement strand
TTTGGATATTTGGCAGGGAGACGTCAGAACAGGTGAAAAATTTCTATCCTATTCAACAAACTCAATTTTCTATGTAAAGTCGACGCTGATCACGAATACATGTATCGCTTTTCAAAATTTCAATTAGATCAAAAGTTATTGCAATAAAGTTTTCATTTTGGATATTTGGGGGAGACTCATGAACAGGAAAAATTTCTAACTCTTTTCAACAAACTCAATTTTCTATGTAAGTCACGCTGATCACAGACATAGTGCTTTTCAAAATTTCAATTAGATCAAAGTTATTGCAATAAAATTTCACATTTTTGATATTTGGAGGAGACGTCATGAACAGGAAAAATTTCTAACTCCTATTCCAAAAACTCAATTTCTTATGTAAGTCCGACTGATCGAATACATGTAGCTCTTTTCAAAATTTCAATTAGATCAAAAGTTATTAATAAAGTTTTACACTTTTATGGATATTTGAGGAGAGTCATGAACAGGGAAAAATTTCTAACTCCTTTCAACAAACTCAATTTCTTATAGTACGCTGATCACGAATACATGTAGCTCTTTTCAAAATTTCAATTAGATCAAAGTTATTGCAATAAAATTTTCACTTTTTGGATATTTGAGGAGACTCATGAACAGGAAAATTCTAACTCCTTTTCAAACAACTCAATTTTCTATGTAAAGTCCGCGCTGATCACGAATACATGTACGCTTTCAAAATTTCAATTAGATCAAAAGTTATTGCAATAAAATTTTCACATTTTTGATATTGTAGGGGCAATCATGAACAGGAAAAATTTCTAACTCCTATTCCAACCAAACTCAATTTTCTGTAAAGTCCGACTGATCACGAATACATGTATCAAAATTTCAATTAGATCAAAGTTATTGCAATAAAAGTTTCACTTTTTGGATATTTGGCAGAGACTCTGAACAGGGAAAAATTTCAACTCCTTTCCAAGAAACTCAATTTCTTATGTAAGTCCGACCTAATCACGAATACATGTAGCTCTTTTCAAAATTTCAATTAGATCAAAGTTATTGCAATAATTTTCACATTTTTGGATATTTGGCAGAGATCATGAACAGGAAAAATTTTAACTCTTTTCAACAAACTCAATTTTCTATGTAAAGTCCGACGCTGATCACGAATACATGTATCTTTCAAAATTTCAATTAGATCAAAGTTATTGCAATAAAAGTTTTCACATTTTGGATATTTGGCAGGAGAGCGTCATGAACAGAAAAATTTCTAACTCTTTTCAACAAACTCAATTTTCTATGTAAAGTCGACGCTGATCACAGTATGTACCTTTTCAAAATTTCAATTAGATCAAAGTTATTGCAATAAAAGTTTTCACATTTTTGGATATTTGGCGAGACGTCATAGACAGGAAACATAACTCTATTCAACCAAACTCAATTTTCTATAGAAATCCGACGCTGATCACGAATACATGAGCCTTCAAAATTTCAATTAGATCAAAGTTATTGCAATAAAATTTTCACATTTTTGGATATTTGAGGAGACGTCAGTAGAAGGAAAAATTTCTAACTCATTCAACCAAACTCAATTTTCTTATGTAAATCCAGCTGATCACGAATACATGTAGCCTTTTCAAAATTTCAATTAGATCAAAGTTATTGCAATAAAATTTCACTTTTTGGTATTTCAGGAGACGTCATGAACAGGAAAAATTTCTAACTCCTATTCAACCAAATCAATTTTCTTGTAAATCCGACGCTGATACGAATACATGAGCCTTCAAAATTTCAATTAGATCAAAAGTTATTGCAATAAATTTTCACATTTTGGATATTTGCAGGAGACGTCTGAACAGGAAAAATTTCTAACTCTTCCAACCAAACCTATTTTCTATGTAAATCGACGCTGATCACGAATACATGTAGCTCTTTTCAAAATTTCAATTAGATCAAAGTTATTGCAATAAAAATTTCACATTTTGATATTTGTAGGAGACGTCATGAACAGAAAATTTCTAATCTATTCAACCAAACTCAATTTTCTTGTAAAATCCGACGCTGATACGAATACAAGCCTTTCAAAATTTCAATTAGATCAAAGTTATTGCAATAAATTTCACATTTTTGGATTTGAGGAGACGTCTGAACAGAAATTTCTCTCAATTCAAACTATTTTCTATGAAAGTCGACGCTGATACGAATACATGAGCCTTTCAAAATTTCAATTAGATCAAAGTTATTGCAATAAAATCACATTTTGGATATTTGAGAGCATCATGAACAGGAAAATTTCCTCCATTCAACAAACTCAATTTTCTATGTAAATCC
The DNA here is from genome assembly GCA_019973975.1 of Trichonephila clavata. NCBI lineage: Eukaryota > Metazoa > Arthropoda > Arachnida > Araneae > Nephilidae > Trichonephila > Trichonephila clavata. The sequence continues at coordinate 92,593 of BMAO01012145.1, read as the reverse complement.
GCCTGATCGAATACATGTAGCCTTTTCAAAATTTCATTAGATCAAAAGTTGCAATAAAATTTCACATTTTTGATATTTGCAGGAGACGTCATGAACAGGAAAATTTCTAACTCCTATTCCAAAACTCAATTTTCTTGTGTAAAATCCGACGCTGATCACGAATACATGAGCTCTTTCAAAATTTCAATTAGATCAAAGTTATTGCAATAAAATTCACATTTTTGGATATTTGGCAGAGACGTCATGAACAGGATTCTACTCCATTCCAAACAACTCAATTTTCTATGTAAAATCCGACGCTGATCACGAATACATGTAGCCTTTCAAAATTTCAATTAGATCAAAAGTTAAATAAAAATCACATTTTATGGATATGGCAGGAGACGTCATGAAGAATTTCTACTCCATTTCAACAAACTCAATTTTCTGATGTAAATCACGCTGATCACGAATACATGTAGCGCTTTTCAAAATTTCATTAGATCAAAGTTTGCAATAAAATTTCACATTTTGGATATTTGGCAGGAGACGTCATGAACAGGAAAAATTTCTAACTCCTATTCAACCAAACTCAATTTCTCTATGTAAAATCCGACGCTGATCACGAATACATGTAGCCTTTCAAAATTTCAATTAGATCAAAGTTATTGCAATAAAATTTCACATTTTTGATATTTCAGGAGACTCATGAACAGAAAAATTTCTAATCCTATTCAACAAACTCAATTTCTTTTAAATCCGACGCTGATCACACATTGTACGTTTCAAAATTTCAATTAGATCAAAGTTATTGCAATAAAATTTCACATTTTGGATATTTGAGGAGACTCTGAACAGGAAAAATTTCTAACTCTATTCCAACAAACTCATTTTCTTATAAAGTCGACGCTGATCACGAATACATGTAGCCTTTTCAAAATTTCAATTAGATCAAAGTTATTGCAATAAAATTTCACATTTTGATATTTCAGGGAGACGTCATGAACAGGAAAAATTTCTAACTCCTATTCAACCAAACTCAATTTTCTTGTTAAAGTCCGACGCTGATCACGAATACATGAGCCTTTTCAAAATTTCAATTAGATCAAAGTTATTGCAATAAAATTACATTTTGGATATTTGCAGGAGACGTCATGAACAGGAAAATTTCTACTCCATTCAACAAACTCAATTTTCTATGTAAAATCCTGATCACGAATACATAGCCTTTCAAAATTTCATTAGATCAAAGTTATTGCAATAAAATTTCACATTTAGGATATTTGGCAGGAGACGTCATGAACAGGATTTCTCTCCTATTCAACCAAACTCAATTTTCTATGTAAATCCGACGCTGATCACGAATACATGTAGCCTTTTCAAAATTTATTAGATCAAAGTTATTGCAATAAAAGTTTCACATTTTGTATATTCAGGGGAGACGTCTGAACAGAAAAATTTCATCCTATTCAACAAACTCAATTTTCTGTGTAAAATCCGACGCTGATACGAATACATAGCCTTTAAAATTTCAATTAGATCAAAGTTATTGCAATAAATATTTCACATTTTGGATTTGAGGAGACGTCAGAACAGGAAAAATTTCTAACTCATTCCAACACTAATTTTCTATGTAAATCGCGCTGATCACGAATACATGTAGCCTTTTCAAAATTTCAATTAGATCAAAGTTGCAATAAAATTTCACATTTTATATATTTGCAGGAGACGTCATGAACAGGAAAAATTTCTAACTCTATTCAACCAAACTCAATTTTCTTGTGTAAATCCGGCTGATCACGAATACATGAGCCTTTCAAAATTTCAATTAGATCAAAGTTATTGCAATAAAAATCATTTTTGGATTTGGCAGGAGACGTCATGAACGGAAAAATTTCTCTCCTATTACCAAACTCAATTTTCTGATGTAAAATCCGACGCTGATCGAATACATGTAGCCTTTTCAAAATTTCTTAGATCAAAGTTATTGCAATAAAAGTACATTTTGGATTTGGCAGGGAGACGTCATGAACAGGAAAAATTTCTAACTCCTATTCCAACCAAACACAATTTTCTATAAAGTCCGACGCTGATCACGAATACAGTAGCTCTTTCAAAATTTCAATTAGATCAAGTATTGCAATAAAAGTTTTCACATTTTATGGATATTTGCAAGACGTCATGAACAGGAAAATTTCTTTCTACTCAATCAATTTTCTATGTAAAATCCGGCTGATCACGTACATGTAGTCTTTTCAAATTTCAATTAGATCAAAGTTATTGCAATAAAGTTTCACATTTATGGATTTGGCAGGAGACGTCATGAACAGGGAAAATTTCTAACTCCTATTCCACCAAACTCAATTTTCTATGTAAATCCGACGCTGATCACAGATACATGTAGCTCTTTTCAAAATTTCAATTGATCAAAGTTATTGCAATAAAAGTTTCCACATTTTGGATATTTGGCAGGAGACGTCATGAACAGGAAAATTTTCTCTCCTATTCCAACCACTCAATTTTCTATGTAAAGTCCGACGCTGATCACGAATACATGTAGCTCATAAAATTTCAATTAGATCAAAGTTATGCAATAAAATTTTCACATTTTGGATATTTGGCAGGAGACGTCAGGAACAGGAAAAATTTCTTCCTTTTCAACAAACTCAATTTTCTATTAAAGTCCGACGCTGATCACGAATACATGTACGCTTTTCAAAATTTCAATTAGATCAAAAGTTATTACTAAAATTTTCACTTTTGGATTTGGAGGAGACTCTGAACGGGAAAATTTCTAACTCCTTTTCAACAAATTCAATTTCTTATGAAGTCGACTGATCACAGACATGTATCGCTTTCAAAATTTCAATTAGATCAAAGTTGCAATAAAATTTCACATTTTGATATTTGGCAGGAGACGTCATGAACAGGAAAATTTCTCTCTATTCCAACCAAACTCAATTTTCTATGTAAATTCGACGCTGATCACGAATACATGTATCTTTTCAAAATTTCAATTAGATCAAAGTTATTGCAATAAAATTTTCACTTTTGGATATTTGGCAGGAGACGTCATGAACAGGAAAAATTCTAACTCTTTTCAATAAACTCAATTTTCTTGTAAAGTCCGAGCTGATCACGAATACATGAGCTTTTCAAAATTTCAATTAGATCAAAGTTATTGCAATAAAATTTTCACATTTTGGATATTTGGCAGGGGAGACGTCATGAACAGAAAATCACCTCCATTTCAACCAAACTCAATTTTCTGATGAAATCCGACGCTGATCACGAATACATGTAGCCCAAAATTTCAATTAGATCAAAAGTTATTCAATAAAATTTCACATTTTGATATTTCAGGAGACGTCATGAACAGGAAAAATTTCTAATCCTATTCCACCAACTCAATTTTCTTGTAAAGTCCGACTGATCACGAATACATGAGCCTTCAAAATTTCAATTAGATCAAAGTTATTGCAATAAAATTTTCACATTTTGGATTTGGCAGGAGACGTCTGAACGAAAAATTTCTAACTCATTCAAACTCATTTTTCTTATAGAAGTCCGACGCTGATCACGCTTATGGCTCTTTTCAAAATTTCAATTAGATCAAAGTTATTGCAATAAAATTTCACATTTTGATATTTGGAGGAGACGTCATGAACAGAAAAATTTCTAATCTATTCAAAGAACTCAATTTTCTTGTAAAGTCCGACGATACGAATACATAAGCCTTTTAAAATTTCAATTAGATCAAAGTTATTGCAATAAATATTTCATTTTGGATATTTGAGGAGACTCTGAACAGGAAAATTTCTAACTCATTCCACAAACTATTTTCTATGTAAATCCGACGCTGATCACGATGTAGCCTTTCAAAATTTCAATTAGATCAAAGTAATTGCAAAAAATTTCACATTTTGGATATTTGGGGAGACGTCATGAACAGAGATTTCTAACTCCTATTCCAACCAACTCAATTTTCTATAAAAGTCCGACGCTGATCACGAATACATGTAGCCTTTTAAAAATTTCAATTAGATCAAAAGTTGCAATAAAATCACATTTTTGGATATTTGGGGAGACGTCATGAACAGAAAATTTCTCCTATTCCAACAAACTCAATTTTCTATGAAAGTCCGACGCTGATCACGAATACATGTAGCCTTTTCAAAATTTCATTAGTCAAAGTTATTGCAATAAAATTTCATTTTTGGATATTTCAGGGAGACGTCATGAACAGGAAAATTTCTAACTCCTATTCAACCAAACCAATTTTCTATGTAAACTCGAGCTGATCACGAATACATGTAGCTCTTTTCAAAATTTCAATTAGATCAAAGTTTTGCAATAAAAGTTTTCACATTTTATGGATTGGCAGGAGACGTCATGAACAGGAAAAATTTCTAACTCCTATTCAACCAAATCAATTTTCTATGTAAATCACTGATCACGAATACATGTAGCTCTTTTCAAAATTTCAATTAGATCAAAGTTATTGCAATAAAATTTTTCATTTTGGATATTTGGGGAGACGTCATGAACAGGGAAAAATTTCTAACTCCTATTCACCAAACTCAATTTTCTATGTAAATCGACGCTGATCACGAATACATGTAGCCTTTCAAAATTTCAATTGATCAAAGTTATTGCAATAAAAGTTTCACTTTTGGATATTTGGCAGGAGACGTCATGAACGGAAAATTTCACTCTATTCCACCAAACTCAATTTTCTGATGTAAAATCCGACGCTGATCACGAATACATGTAGCTCTTTTCAAAATTTCAATTAGATCAAAGTTATTGCAATAAAGTTTTCACATTTTTGGATTTGCAGGAGACGTCAGAACAGGAAAAATTTCTAACTCCTTTCAACAAACTCAATTTTCTATGTAAAGTCCTGATCGAATACATGTATCGCTTTAAAATTTCAATTAGATCAAAGTTATTGCAATAAATTTCACATTTTTGGATATTGTGGGAGACGTCATGAGGGAAAAATTCTAACTCCTTTTCAACAAACTCATTTTCTTATGTAAGTCGACGCTGATCACGAATACATGTAGCTTTCAAAATTTCAATTAGATCAAAGTTATTGCAATAAAAGTTCACATTTTGATATTTAGAGGCGTCATGAACAGGAAAAACTACAACTCTATTCAACCAAACTCAATTTTCTATGTAAAGTCGACTGATCACGAATACATGTAGCTCTTTTCAAATCAATTAGATCAAAGTTATTCAATAAAATTTCATTTTTGATATTTGAGGGAGCGTCTGAACAGGAAAATTTCTAACTCATTCCAACCAAACTCATTTTCTTATTAAATCGACGCTGATCACAGACATGTGCCTTTTAAAATTTCATAGATCAAAGTTATTAGCAAAAATTTCACATTTTATATTTGCAGGAGACGTCATGAACAGGAAAATTTAACTCTATTCCAACCAAACTCATTTTCTTTTAAATCCGACGCTGATCACGAATACATGAGCCTTTTCAAAATTTCAATTAGATCAAAGTTATTGCAATAAAATTCACATTTTGGATATTTGCAGGGAGACGATGTGAACAGGAAAATTTCCTCATTCAACAAACTCAATTTTCTATGAAAATCCGACGTGATCACGAATACATGTGCGCTTTTCAAAATTTCATTAGATCAAAGTTATTGCAATAAAATTTCACATTTGGATATTTGGCAGGAGACGTCATGAACAGGAAAATTTCTCTCCATTCCACAAACTCAATTTTCTATCTAAATCCGACGCTGATCACGAATACATGTGCCTTTTCAAATACAATTAGATCAAAGTTATTGCAATAAAATTTTCACATTTTGATATTTGCAGGGAACGTCATGAACAGAAAAATTTCTAACTCCTATTCCAACCAAACTCTTTCTTTGTAAAGTCCGACGCTGATCACGAATACATGAGCCTTCAAAATTTCAATGGATCAAAGTTATTGCAATAAAATTTTCACATTTTGGATATTTGAGGGGCATCGTGAACAGGAAAATTTCTAACTCATTCAACCAAACTCAATTTTCTATTAAATCACTGATCACGAATACATAGGCCTTTTCAAATTTCAATTAGATCAAAGTTATTGCAATAAAATTTCACATTTTTGATATTTGGCAGGAGACGTCTGAGACAGGAAAATTTCAATCCTATTCCAAACTCAATTTTCTTGTAAATCGACGCTGATACATACATGAGCCTTTCAAAATTTCAATTAGATCAAAAGTTTGCAATAAATTTTCACATTTTGGATATTTGAGGAGACGTCTGAACAGGAAAATTTCTAACTCATTCAACCACTATTTTCTATGTAAAGTCCGACGCTGATCACGAATACATGTAGCCTTTTCAAAATTTCAATTAGATCAAAGTTATTGCAATAAAAGTTTTCACATTTTTGATATTTGCAGGGAATCATGAACAGGAAAAATTTCTCCTATTCCAACCATCACATTTTCTTGTAAAGTCCGACGCTGATCACGAATACATGAGCCTTTTCAAAATTTCAATTAGATCAAAGTTATTGCAATAAAATCACATTTTGGATATTTGGCAGGGGAGACGTCATGAACAGGAAAAATTTTCCCATTCAACAAACTCAATTTTCTATGTAAAATCCGACGCTGATCACGAATACATGTAGCTTTTCAAAATTTCATTAGATAAAGTTATTGCAATAAAAGTTTTCACATTTTGGATATTTGATAAGAGCTCATGAACAGGAAAATTTCTAACTCCTATTCCAACCAAACCAATTTCTATGTAAGTCCGACCTGATCACGAATACATGTAGCTCTTTTCAAAATTTCAATTAGATCAAAGATTGTCAATAAAAGTTTTCACATTTATAGATTTGGCAGGAGACGTCATGAACAGGAAAAATTTCTCCTATTCAACCAAATCAATTTTCTGTAAAATCCGACGCTGATCACGAATACATGTAGCTTTTCAAAATTTCAATTAGATCAAGTTATTGCAATAAAAGTTTTCACATTTATGGATATTTGGCAGGGAGACGTCATGAACAGGAAAAATTTCTAACTCCTATTCCAACGACTCAATTTTCTATGTAAAAGTCCGAGCTGATCACGAATACATGTAGCGCAAAATTTCAATTGGATCAAAGTTATTGCAATAAAAGTTTTCACTTTTTGGATTTGGCAGGAGACGTCATGAACAGGAAAATTTCTCTCTATTCCAACCAAACTCAATTTTCTGATGTGCCGACGCTGATCACGAATACATGTAGCTCTTTTCAAAATTTCAATTAGATCAAAGTTATTGCAATAAAAGTTTTCACATTTTGGATATTTAGGAGACGTCAGGAACAGGAAAAATTTCTAACTCCTTCTTCAACAAACTCAATTTTCTATGTAAAGTCCGACGCTGATCACGAATCATGTAGCTTTTCAAAATTTCAATTAGATCAAAGTTATTGCTAATAAATTTCACATTTTGGATATTTGGCAGGAGACGTCATGAACAGGAAAATTTCTAACTCCTATTTCAAAAATCAATTTTCTATGTAGTCCGACGCTGATCACGAATACATGTAGCTTTTAAAATTTCAATTAGATCAAAGTTATTGCAATAAAATTTCACATTTTGATATTTGGCAGGAGACTCATGAACAGGAAAATTTCTAACTCCTATTCCAACCAAACTCATTTTCTATGTAAATTCGCGCTGATCACGAATACTGTTTTCAAAATTTCAATTAGATCAAAGTTATTGCAATAAAATTTTCATTTTATGGATTGAGGGGCATCGTGAACAGGAAAATTTCTAACTCTTCAACAAACTCAATTTTCTATGTAAATCCGACGCTGATCACGAATACATGTAGCTCTTTTCAAAATTTCAATTAGATCAAAGTTATTGCAATAAAATTTCACATTTTGTATATTTCAGGGAGACGTCATGAACAGGAAAATTTCTAACTCCTATTCCAACCAAACTCAATTTTCTTGATGTAAAATCCGACGCTGATCACGTACTGAGCCTTTTCAAAATTTCAATTAGATCAAAGTTATTGCAATAAAATTTCATTTTGGATATTTGGCAGGAGACGTCATGAACAGGAAAATTTCTACTCCATTCCAACAAACTCAATTTTCTATGTAAAGTCCGACGCTGATCACGAATACATGTAGCTTTTCAAAATTTCATTAGATCAAAAGTTATTGCAATAAAAGTTTCACATTTTGGATATTTGAGGGAGACGTCATGAACAGGAAAAATTTCTAACTCCATTCAAAACTCAATTTTCTGATGAAAGTCCGACGCTGATCACGAATACATGTAGCGCTTTTCAAATTTAATTAGTCAAAGTTATTGCAATAAAATTTTCACTTTTGATATTTGCAGGAGACGTCATGAACAGAAAATTTCTAATCCTATTCAACCAAACTCATTTTCTTGTAAATCCGACGCTGATCACAGTACATACTTTTCAAAATTTCAATTAGATCAAAGTTATTGCAATAAAAGTTTTCACATTTTGGATATTTGAGGAGACGTCTGAACAGGAAAAATTTCTAACTCTTCAAAAACTCATTTTCTATTAAATCGACGCTGATCACGAATACATGTAGCCTTTTCAAAATTTCAATTAGATCAAAGTTATTGCAATAAAATTTCACATTTTGATATTTGCAGAGACTCATGAACAGAAAAATTTCTCTATTCAACCAAACTCAATTTTCTTGTGTAAATCCGACGCTGATACAGTACATGAGCCTTTCAAAATTTCAATTAGATCAAAAGTTATTGCAATAAATATTTCACATTTTGGATATTTGAGGGAGACGTCTGAACAGGAAAATTTCTAACTCCATTCAACCAAACTATTTTTCATGTAAATCCGACGCTGATCACGAATACATGTAGCCTTTTCAAAATTTCAATTAGATCAAAGTTATTCAATAAAATTTCACATTTTGATATTTGCAGGAGACGTCATGAACAGGAAAAATTTCTAACTCCTATTCAACAAACTCAATTTTCTTGTGTAAAGTCACTGATCACGAATACATGAGCCTTTTCAAAATTTCAATTAGATCAAAGTTATTGCAATAAAATCACATTTTGGATATTTGGCAGGAGACGTCATGAACAGGAAAAATTCTACTCCTATTCAACAAACTCAATTTTCTATGTAAAATCGACGCTGATCACGAATACATGTGCGCTTTTCAAATTTCATTAGATCAAAGTTGCAATAAAATTTCACATTTTGGATATTGCAGTGGAGACGTCATGAACAGGAAAATTTCTAACTCCTATTCAACAAACCAATTTTCTATGTAAATCCGACGCTGATCACGAATACATGTAGCTCTTTCAAAATTTCAATTAGATCAAAGTTATTGCAATAAAATTTTCACATTTTTGGATTTTGGCAGGAGACGTCATGAACAGGAAAATTTCTAACTCCTATTCAACCAAATCAATTTTCTATGTAAAATCCGACTGATCACGAATACATGTAGCTTTTCAAAATTTCAGATCAAAAGTTATTCAATAAAAGTTTTCACATTTTGGATATTTGGCAGGAGACGTCATGAACAGGAAAAATTTCAACTCCTATTCAACCAAACTCAATTTTCTGATAAATCCGACGCTGATCACGAATACATGTAGCCTTTCAAAATTTCATGATCAAAGTTATTGCAATAAAAGTTTTCACTTTTTGGATATTTGGCAGGAGACGTCATGAACGGGAAAATTTAACTCTATTCCACCAAACTCAATTTTCTATGTAAATCCGACGCTGATCACGAATACATGTAGCTCTTTCAAAATTTCAATTAGATCAAAGTTATTGCAATAAAGTTTTCACATTTTGGATATTTGCAGGAGACGTCAGAACAGGAAAATTTCTATCCTTTCTTCAACAAACTCAATTTTCTATGTAAATTGACGCTGATCACGAATACATGTAGCTTTTCAAAATTTCAATTAGATCAAAAGTTATTGCATAAAGTTTTCACATTTTGGATATTTGGGGGAGACGTCATGAACAGGAAAAATTTCTAACTCCTTTTCAACAAATCAATTTCTTATGTAAAGTCCGACGTGATCACGAATACATGTACGCTTTCAAAATTCAATTAGATCAAAGTTATTGCAATAAAATTTACATTTTGATATTTGCAGGAGACGTCATGAACAGGAAAAATTTCTAACTCTATTCCAACCAAACTCAATTTTCTATGTAATCCGACGCTGATCACGAATACATGTACTGTTTTCAAAATTTCAATTAGATCAAAGTTATTGCAATAAAATTTTTCACTTTTGGATATTTGGCAGGGAGACGTCATGAACAGGAAAATATCTAACTCCTATTCAACAAACTCAATTTTCTTGTGTAAATCCGACGCTGATCACGAATACATGAGAGCTTTCAAAATTTCAATTAGATCAAAAGTTATTGCAATAAAATTTTCACATTTTGGATATTTGCAGGGGCATCGTGAACAGGAAAAATTTCTAACTCATTCAACAAACTCAATTTTCTTGTAAAGTCCGACGCTGATCGAGATACATGTAGCCTTTCAAAATTTCAATTAGATCAAAGTTATTGCAATAAAAATTTCACATTTTGATATTTAGGAGACGTCATGAACAGGAAAAATTTCTAACTCTATTCCAACAAACTCAATTTTCTTTGTAAAGTCCGACGCTGATCACGAATACATGAGCCTTTTCAAAATTTCAATTAGATCAAAGTTATTGCAATAAAATTTCACATTTTTGGATATTTGGCAGGAGACGTCATGAACAGGAAATTTCTACTCCATTCCAACAAACTCAATTTTCTATTTAAATCCGACGCTGATCACGAATACATGTAGCCTTTTCAAAATTTCAATTAGATCAAAGTTATTGCAATAAAATTTCACATTTTGATATTTGGCAGGGAGACGTCATGAACAGGAAAAATTTCTAACTCTATTCCACAAACTCAATTTTCTATGAAAGTCGACGCTGATCACGAATACATGTAGCTCTTTTCAAAATTTCAATTAGATCAAAGTTATTGCAATAAAAGTTTTCACATTTTGGATATTTGCAGGAGACGTGAACAGGAAAAATTTCTAACTCCTTTCAACAAACTCAATTTTCTATGTAAAGTCCGACGCTGATCACGAATACATGTAGCTTTTCAAAATTTCAATTAGATCAAAGTTATTAGCATAAAGTTTTCACATTTTTGGATATTTGGCAGGAGACGTCATGAACAGGAAAAATTTCTAACTCCTTTCAACAAATCAATTTTCTATGTAAAGTCCGACGCTGATCACGAATACATGTAGCTTCAAAATTTCAATTAGATCAAAGTTATTGCAATAAAATTTCACATTTTGGATATTTGAGGAGACTCGATGAACAGGAAAAATTTCTAACTCCTATTCCACAAACTCAATTTTCATGTAAATCGGCTGATCGAAATACATGTAGTCTTTTCAAAATTTCAATTAGATCAAAAGTTATAATAAAATATTCACATTTTGGATATTTGCAGGAGACGTCTGAACAGGAAAAATTTCTAACTCATTCCAACCAAACTCAATTTTCTTGTAAAGTCACTGATCACAGATACATGTAGCTTTTCAAAATTTCAATTAGATCAAAGTTATTGCAATAAAATTTCACATTTTGATATTTGCAGGGGAGACGTCATGAACAGGAAAAATTTCTAACTCTATTCCAACCAAACTCAATTTTCTTTGTAAAATCCGACGCTGATCACGAATACATGTAGCCTTTTCAAAATTTCAATTAGATCAAAGTTATTGCAATAAAATTCACATTTTATGGATATTTGGCAGGAGACGTCATGAACAGGAAAATTTCTACTCCATTCCAACAAACTCAATTTTCTATGTAAAGTCGACGCTGATCACGAATACAGTAGCCTTTTCAAAATTTCATTAGATCAAAGTTATTGCAATAAAATTTCACATTTAGGATATTTGGCAGGAGACGTCATGAACAGAAAAATTTCTAACTCCATTCAACCAAACTCAATTTTCTATGAAATCCGACGCTAGTCACGAATACATTAGCTCTTTCAAAATTTCAATTAGATCAAAGTTATTGCAATAAAATTTCACATTTTGATATTTGCAGGGAGACGTCATGAACAGGAAAATTTCATCCTATTCAACCAAACTCATTTCTTGTTTAAAGTCCGACGCTGATCACGAATACATGAGCCTTTCAAAATTTCAATTAGATCAAAGTTATTGCAATAAAATTTTCACATTTTGGATATTGCAGGAGACGTCTGAACAGGAAAAATTTCTAACTCTTCCACAAACTCAATTTTCTATTAAAGTCGACGCTGATCACGAATACGTAGCCTTTTCAAAATTTCAATTAGATCAAAGTTATTGCAATAAAAGTTTCACATTTTTGATATTTGGCAGGAGACGTCATGAACAGGAAAAATTTCTAATCCTATTCCAACCAAACTCAATTTTCTTGTAAATCCGACGCTGATACAGATACATGAGCCTTTCAAAATTTCAATTAGATCAAAGTTATTGCAATAAATTTTCACATTTTGGATTTGCAGGAGACGTCTGAACAGGAAAAATTTCTCTCATTCCAACCAAACTATTTTCTATGTAAATCCGACGCTGATCACGAATACATGTAGCCTTTTCAAAATTTCAATTAGATCAAAGTTATTGCAATAAAATTTCACATTTTGATATTTGCAGGAGACGTCATGACAGGGAAAATTTAACTCCTATTCCAACCAAACTCAATTTTCTTGTAAATCGACGCTGATCACGAATACATGAGCCTTTTCAAAATTTCAATTAGATCAAAAGTTATTGCAATAAAATCACATTTTTGGATATTTGGCAGGAGACGTCATGACAGGAAAAATTTCTACTCCATTCAACAAACTCAATTTTCTATGTAAATCCGACGCTGATCAATCATGTAGCCTTTTCAAAATTTCATTAGATCAAAGTTATTGCAATAAAATTTCACATTTTTGGATATTTGCAGGAGACGTCATGAACAGGGAAAATTTCTAACTCTATTCCAACAAACCAATTTTCTATGTCCGACCTGATCACGAATACATGTAGCTCTTTTCAAAATTTCAATTAGATCAAAGTTTTGCAATAAAAGTTTTCACATTTATGGATATTTGGCAGAGACGTCATGAACAGGAAAAATTCTAACTCTATTCCACAAATCAATTTTCTATGTAAATCCGACGCTGATCACGAATACATGTAGCTTTTCAAAATTTCAATTAGATCAAAGTTATTCAATAAAAGTTTCACTTTTGGATATTTGGCAGGAGACGTCATGAACAGGAAAAATTTCTCTCCTATTCAACCAAACTCAATTTTCTATGTAAAGTCCGACTGATCACGAATACATGTAGCCTTTCAAAATTTCAATTGGATCAAAGTTATTGCAATAAAAGTTTTCACTTTTATGGATATTTGGCAGGAGACGTCATGAACAGGAAAATTTACCACTCCTATTCCAACCAAACTCAATTTTCTGATGAAATCCGACGCTGATCACGAATACATGTAGCTCTTTTCAAAATTTCAATTAGATCAAAAGTTAGTAGTAAATTTTCACATTTTTGGATATTTGCAGGAGACTCAGTGAACAGGAAAAATTTCTAACTCTATTCAACAAACTCAATTTTCTATGTAAATCCGACGCTGATCACGAATACATGTAGCTCTTTCAAAATTTCAATTAGATCAAAGTTATTGCAATAAAATTTTCACATTTTTGGATATTTGGCAGGAGACGTCATGAACAGGAAAAATTTCTAACTCCTTTTCAACAAATTCAATTTCTATGTAAAGTCGACGCTGATCACGAATACATGTACGCTTTCAAAATTCAATTAGATCAAAGTTATTGCAATAAAAGTTTCACATTTTGATATTTAGAGACTCATGAACAGGATTCTAACTCCTATTCAACCACTCAATTTTCTATGTAAATGTCGACGCTGATCACGAATACATAGTCGCTTTTCAAAATTTCAATTAGATCAAAGTTATTGCAATAAAATTTTCACTTTTATGGATATTTGGCAGGAGACGTCATGAACAGGGAAAATTCTAACTCCTTTCAACAAACTCAATTTTCTTGTAAATCGCGCTGATCACGAATACATGAGCTTCAAAATTTCAATTAGATCAAAGTTATTGCAATAAAATTTTCACATTTTGGATATTTGAGGAGACTCTGAACAGGAAAATTTCTACCATTCACAAACTCAATTTTCTATGTAAAGTCCGACGCTGATCACGAATACATGTAGCCTTTTCAAAATTTCAATTAGATCAAAAGTTATTGCAATAAAATTTCCACTATTTTGATATTTGAGGAGACTCATGAACAGGAAAATTTCTTCTATTCCAACCAAACTCAATTTCTGTGTAAAGTCCGACGCTGATCACGAATACATGCTTTCAAAATTTCAATTAGATCAAAGTTATTGCAATAAAATTTTCATTTTTGGATATTTGCAGGAGACGTCTGAACAGGAAAATTTCTATCATTCAACCAAACTCAATTTTCTATGTAAATCCGAGCTGATCACAGACATGTAGCGCTTTTCAAAATTTCAATTAGATCAAAGTTTGCAATAAAAATTTCACATTTTTGATATTTCAGGAGACATCTGAACAGGAAAAATTTAACTCCTATTCAACCAAACTCAATTTTCTTGTAAAATCCGACGCTGATACGAATACATGACGCTTTCAAAATTTCAATTAGATCAAAGTTATTGAATAAAATTTCACATTTTGGATATTTGCAGGAGACGTCATGAACGGAAAATTTCTAACTCATTCCAACCAAACTATTTTCTATGTAAAATCCGACTGATCACGAATACATGTGCTTTTCAAAATTTCAATTGATCAAAGTTATTGCAATAAAATTTCACATTTTTGATATTTGCAGGAGACGTCATGAACAGGAAAAATTTCTAATCCTATTCAACAAACTAATTTTCATGTAGATACGCTGATACGAATACATGACGTTTCAAAATTTCAGATCAAAAGTTATTGCAATAAAATTTCACATTTTGGATATTTGAGAGACTCTGAACAGGAAAATTTCTACCAATTCCAAAAACTATTTTCTATGTAAATCCGACGCTGATCACGAATACATAGTCTTTTCAAAATTTCAATTAGATCAAAAGTTATTGCAATAAAAATTTCACATTTTGATATTTGCAGGAGACGTCTGAACAAAATTTCTAATCCTATTCAACCAAACTCAATTTTCTGTGTAAAATCCGACTGATACAAATACATGAGCCTTCAAAATTTCAATTAGATCAAAGTTATTGCAATAAATATTTCACTTTTGGATATTTGCAGGAGACGTCATGAACAGGAAATTTTCTCCTATTCAACCAAACTCAATTTTCTTGTAAAATCCGACGCTGATCACGAATACATGAGCCTTTTCAAAATTTCAATTAGATCAAAGTTGACAATAAAATCACATTTTATGGATATTTATGTGAAAACTTTTATTGCAATAACTTTTGATCTAATTGAAATTTTGAAAAGCGCTACATGTATTCGTGATCAGCGTCGGACTTTACATAAGAAAATTGAGTTTCGTTTGGAAAAGGAGTTAGAAATTTTTTCCCTGTTCATGACGTCTCCCCTGCCAAATATCCAAAAATATGAAAACTTTTATTGCAATAACTTTTGATCTAATTGAAATTTTGAAAAGCGATACATGTATTCGTGATCAGCGTCGGACTTTACATAAGAAAATTGAGTTTCGTTTGAAAAAGGAGTTAGAAATTTTTTCCGTGTTCATGACGTCTCCCTGCCAAATATCCAAAAAATGTGAAAACTTTTATTGCAATAACTTTTGATCTAATTGAAATTTTGAAAAGCGATACATGTATTCGTGATCAGCGTCGGACTTTACATAAGAAAATTGAGTTTCGTTTGAAAAGGAGTTAGAAATTTTTTCCTGTTCATGACGTCTCCCTGCCAAATATCCAAAAAATGTGAAAACTTTTTATTGCAATAACTTTTGATCTAATTGAAATTTTGAAAAGAGCTACATGTATTCGTGATCAGCGTCGGACTTTACATAAGAAAATTGAGTTTCGTTTGAAAAAGGAGTTAGAAATTTTTTCCGTGTTCATGACGTCTCCCCTGCCAAATATCCAAAAAATGTGAAAACTTTTATTGCAATAACTTTTGATCTAATTGAAATTTTGAAAAGAGCTACATGTATTCGTGATCAGCGTCGGACTTTACATAAGAAAATTGAGTTTCGTTGGAATAGGAGTTAGAAATTTTTTCCCTGTTCATGACGTCTCCCCTGCCAAATATCCAAAAAATGTGAAAACTTTTATTGCAATAACTTTTGATCTAATTGAAATTTTGAAAAGCGATACATGTATTCGTGATCAGCGTCGGACTTTACATAAGAAAATTGAGTTTCGTTTGAAAAAGGAGTTAGAAATTTTTTCCCTGTTCATGACGTCTCCCTGCCAAATATCCAAAAAATGTGAAAACTTTTATTGCAATAACTTTTGATCTAATTGAAATTTTGAAAAGAGCTACATGTATTCGTGATCAGCGTCGGACTTTACATAAGAAAATTGAGTTTCGTTTGAAAAAGGAGTTAGAAATTTTTTCCTGTTCATGACGTCTCCCCTGCCAAATATCCAAAAAATGTGAAAACTTTTATTGCAATAACTTTTGATCTAATTGAAATTTTGAAAAGCGATACATGTATTCGTGATCAGCGTCGGACTTTACATAAGAAAATTGAGTTTCGTTTGAAAAAGGAGTTAGAAATTTTTTCCCTGTTCATGACGTCTCCCCTGCCAAATATCCAAAAAATGTGAAAACTTTTATTGCAATAACTTTTGATCTAATTGAAATTTTGAAAAGCGATACATGTATTCGTGATCAGCGTCGGACTTTACATAAGAAAATTGAGTTTCGTTTGAAAAAGGAGTTAGAAATTTTTTCCCTGTTCATGACGTCTCCCCTGCCAAATATCCAAAAAATGTGAAAACTTTTATTGCAATAACTTTTGATCTAATTGAAATTTTGAAAAGAGCTACATGTATTCGTGATCAGCGTCGGACTTTACATAAGAAAATTGAGTTTCGTTTGAAAAAGGAGTTAGAAATTTTTTCCCTGTTCATGACGTCTCCCCTGCCAAATATCCAAAAAATGTGAAAACTTTTATTGCAATAACTTTTGATCTAATTGAAATTTTGAAAAGCGATACATGTATTCGTGATCAGCGTCGGACTTTACATAAGAAAATTGAGTTTCGTTTGAAAAAGGAGTTAGAAATTTTTTCCCTGTTCATGACGTCTCCCTGCCAAATATCCAAAAAATGTGAAAACTTTTTATTGCAATAACTTTTGATCTAATTGAAATTTTGAAAAGAGCTACATGTATTCGTGATCAGCGTCGGACTTTACATAAGAAAATTGAGTTTCGTTTGAAAAAGGAGTTAGAAATTTTTTCCCTGTTCATGACGTCTCCCCTGCCAAATATCCAAAAAATGTGAAAACTTTTATTGCAATAACTTTTGATCTAATTGAAATTTTGAAAAGCGATACATGTATTCGTGATCAGCGTCGGACTTTACATAAGAAAATTGAGTTTCGTTTGAAAAAGGAGTTAGAAATTTTTTCCTGTTCATGACGTCTCCCCTGCCAAATATCCAAAAAATGTGAAAACTTTTATTGCAATAACTTTTGATCTAATTGAAATTTTGAAAAGCGATACATGTATTCGTGATCAGCGTCGGACTTTACATAAGAAAATTGAGTTTCGTTTGAAAAAGGAGTTAGAAATTTTTTCCCTGTTCATGACGTCTCCCCTGCCAAATATCCAAAAAATGTGAAAACTTTTATTGCAATAACTTTTGATCTAATTGAAATTTTGAAAAGCGATACATGTATTCGTGATCAGCGTCGGACTTTACATAAGAAAATTGAGTTTCGTTTGAAAAAGGAGTTAGAAATTTTTTCCGTGTTCATGACGTCTCCCCTGCCAAATATCCAAAAAATGTGAAAACTTTTATTGCAATAACTTTTGATCTAATTGAAATTTTGAAAAGAGCTACATGTATTCGTGATCAGCGTCGGACTTTACATAAGAAAATTGAGTTTCGTTTGAAAAAGGAGTTAGAAATTTTTTCCCTGTTCATGACGTCTCCCCTGCCAAATATCCAAAAAATGTGAAAACTTTTATTGCAATAACTTTTGATCTAATTGAAATTTTGAAAAGCGATACATGTATTCGTGATCAGCGTCGGACTTTACATAAGAAAATTGAGTTTCGTTTGAAAAAGGAGTTAGAAATTTTTTCCTGTTCATGACGTCTCCCCTGCCAAATATCCAAAAAATGTGAAAACTTTTATTGCAATAACTTTTGATCTAATTGAAATTTTGAAAAGCGATACATGTATTCGTGATCAGCGTCGGACTTTACATAAGAAAATTGAGTTTCGTTTGAAAAAGGAGTTAGAAATTTTTTCCCTGTTCATGACGTCTCCCCTGCCAAATATCCAAAAAATGTGAAAACTTTTATTGCAATAACTTTTGATCTAATTGAAATTTTGAAAAGCGATACATGTATTCGTGATCAGCGTCGGACTTTACATAAGAAAATTGAGTTTCGTTTGAAAAAGGAGTTAGAAATTTTTTCCGTGTTCATGACGTCTCCCCTGCCAAATATCCAAAAAATGTGAAAACTTTTATTGCAATAACTTTTGATCTAATTGAAATTTTGAAAAGCGATACATGTATTCGTGATCAGCGTCGGACTTTACATAAGAAAATTGAGTTTCGTTTGAAAAAGGAGTTAGAAATTTTTTCCCTGTTCATGACGTCTCCCCTGCCAAATATCCAAAAAATGTGAAAACTTTTATTGCAATAACTTTTGATCTAATTGAAATTTTGAAAAGCGATACATGTATTCGTGATCAGCGTCGGACTTTACATAAGAAAATTGAGTTTCGTTTGAAAAAGGAGTTAGAAATTTTTTCCCTGTTCATGACGTCTCCCCTGCCAAATATCCAAAAAATGTGAAAACTTTTATTGCAATAACTTTTGATCTAATTGAAATTTTGAAAAGCGATACATGTATTCGTGATCAGCGTCGGACTTTACATAAGAAAATTGAGTTTCGTTTGAAAAAGGAGTTAGAAATTTTTTCCCTGTTCATGACGTCTCCCCTGCCAAATATCCAAAAAATGTGAAAACTTTTATTGCAATAACTTTTGATCTAATTGAAATTTTGAAAAGCGATACATGTATTCGTGATCAGCGTCGGACTTTACATAAGAAAATTGAGTTTCGTTTGAAAAAGGAGTTAGAAATTTTTTCCCTGTTCATGACGTCTCCCCTGCCAAATATCCAAAAAATGTGAAAACTTTTATTGCAATAACTTTTGATCTAATTGAAATTTTGAAAAGCGATACATGTATTCGTGATCAGCGTCGGACTTTACATAAGAAAATTGAGTTTCGTTTGAAAAAGGAGTTAGAAATTTTTTCCCTGTTCATGACGTCTCCCCTGCCAAATATCCAAAAAATGTGAAAACTTTTATTGCAATAACTTTTGATCTAATTGAAATTTTGAAAAGCGATACATGTATTCGTGATCAGCGTCGGACTTTACATAAGAAAATTGAGTTTCGTTTGAAAAAGGAGTTAGAAATTTTTTCCCTGTTCATGACGTCTCCCCTGCCAAATATCCAAAAAATGTGAAAACTTTTATTGCAATAACTTTTGATCTAATTGAAATTTTGAAAAGCGATACATGTATTCGTGATCAGCGTCGGACTTTACATAAGAAAATTGAGTTTCGTTTGAAAAAGGAGTTAGAAATTTTTTCCTGTTCATGACGTCTCCCCTGCCAAATATCCAAAAAATGTGAAAACTTTTATTGCAATAACTTTTGATCTAATTGAAATTTTGAAAAGCGATACATGTATTCGTGATCAGCGTCGGACTTTACATAAGAAAATTGAGTTTCGTTTGAAAAAGGAGTTAGAAATTTTTTCCCTGTTCATGACGTCTCCCCTGCCAAATATCCAAAAAATGTGAAAACTTTTAATTGCAATAACTTTTGATCTAATTGAAATTTTGAAAAGAGCTACATGTATTCGTGATCAGCGTCGGACTTTACATAAGAAAATTGAGTTTCGTTTGAAAAAGGAGTTAGAAATTTTTTCCTGTTCATGACGTCTCCCCTGCCAAATATCCAAAAAATGTGAAAACTTTTATTGCAATAACTTTTGATCTAATTGAAATTTTGAAAAGCGATACATGTATTCGTGATCAGCGTCGGACTTTACATAAGAAAATTGAGTTTCGTTTGAAAAAGGAGTTAGAAATTTTTTCCCTGTTCATGACGTCTCCCCTGCCAAATATCCAAAAAATGTGAAAACTTTTATTGCAATAACTTTTGATCTAATTGAAATTTTGAAAAGCGATACATGTATTCGTGATCAGCGTCGGACTTTACATAAGAAAATTGAGTTTCGTTTGAAAAAGGAGTTAGAAATTTTTTCCCTGTTCATGACGTCTCCCCTGCCAAATATCCAAAAAATGTGAAAACTTTTATTGCAATAACTTTTGATCTAATTGAAATTTTGAAAAGCGATACATGTATTCGTGATCAGCGTCGGACTTTACATAAGAAAATTGAGTTTCGTTTGAAAAAGGAGTTAGAAATTTTTTCCCTGTTCATGACGTCTCCCCTGCCAAATATCCAAAAAATGTGAAAACTTTTATTGCAATAACTTTTGATCTAATTGAAATTTTGAAAAGCGATACATGTATTCGTGATCAGCGTCGGACTTTACATAAGAAAATTGAGTTTCGTTTGAAAAAGGAGTTAGAAATTTTTTCCCTGTTCATGACGTCTCCCCTGCCAAATATCCAAAAAATGTGAAAACTTTTATTGCAATAACTTTTGATCTAATTGAAATTTTGAAAAGCGATACATGTATTCGTGATCAGCGTCGGACTTTACATAAGAAAATTGAGTTTCGTTTGAAAAAGGAGTTAGAAATTTTTTCCCTGTTCATGACGTCTCCCCTGCCAAATATCCAAAAAATGTGAAAACTTTTATTGCAATAACTTTTGATCTAATTGAAATTTTGAAAAGCGATACATGTATTCGTGATCAGCGTCGGACTTTACATAAGAAAATTGAGTTTCGTTTGAAAAAGGAGTTAGAAATTTTTTCCCTGTTCATGACGTCTCCCCTGCCAAATATCCAAAAAATGTGAAAACTTTTATTGCAATAACTTTTGATCTAATTGAAATTTTGAAAAGAGCTACATGTATTCGTGATCAGCGTCGGACTTTACATAAGAAAATTGAGTTTCGTTTGAAAAAGGAGTTAGAAATTTTTTCCCTGTTCATGACGTCTCCCCTGCCAAATATCCAAAAAATGTGAAAACTTTTATTGCAATAACTTTTGATCTAATTGAAATTTTGAAAAGCGATACATGTATTCGTGATCAGCGTCGGACTTTACATAAGAAAATTGAGTTTCGTTTGAAAAAGGAGTTAGAAATTTTTTCCCTGTTCATGACGTCTCCCCTGCCAAATATCCAAAAAATGTGAAAACTTTTATTGCAATAACTTTTAATCTAATTGAAATTTTGAAAAAGCGATACATGTATTCGTGATCAGCGTCGGACTTTACATAAAAAAATTGAGTTTCGTTTGAAAAAGGAGTTAGAAATTTTTTCCCTGTTCATGACGTCTCCCCTGCCAAATATCCAAAAAATGTGAAAACTTTTATTGCAATAACTTTTGATCTAATTGAAATTTTGAAAAGCGATACATGTATTCGTGATCAGCGTCGGACTTTACATAAGAAAATTGAGTTTCGTTTGAAAAAGGAGTTAGAAATTTTTTCCCTGTTCATGACGTCTCCCCTGCCAAATATCCAAAAAATGTGAAAACTTTTATTGCAATAACTTTTGATCTAATTGAAATTTTGAAAAGCGATACATGTATTCGTGATCAGCGTCGGACTTTACATAAGAAAATTGAGTTTCGTTTGAAAAAGGAGTTAGAAATTTTTTCCCTGTTCATGACGTCTCCCCTGCCAAATATCCAAAAAATGTGAAAACTTTTATTGCAATAACTTTTGATCTAATTGAAATTTTGAAAAGAGCTACATGTATTCGTGATCAGCGTCGGACTTTACATAAGAAAATTGAGTTTCGTTTGAAAAAGGAGTTAGAAATTTTTTCCCTGTTCATGACGTCTCCCCTGCCAAATATCCAAAAAATGTGAAAACTTTTATTGCAATAACTTTTGATCTAATTGAAATTTTGAAAAGAGCTACATGTATTCGTGATCAGCGTCGGACTTTACATAAGAAAATTGAGTTTCGTTTGAAAAAGGAGTTAGAAATTTTTTCCCTGTTCATGACGTCTCCCCTGCCAAATATCCAAAAAATGTGAAAACTTTTATTGCAATAACTTTTGATCTAATTGAAATTTTGAAAAGCGATACATGTATTCGTGATCAGCGTCGGACTTTACATAAGAAAATTGAGTTTCGTTTGAAAAAGGAGTTAGAAATTTTTTCCCTGTTCATGACGTCTCCCCTGCCAAATATCCAAAAAATGTGAAAACTTTTATTGCAATAACTTTTGATCTAATTGAAATTTTGAAAAGCGATACATGTATTCGTGATCAGCGTCGGACTTTACATAAGAAAATTGAGTTTCGTTTGAAAAAGGAGTTAGAAATTTTTTCCCTGTTCATGACGTCTCCCCTGCCAAATATCCAAAAAATGTGAAAACTTTTATTGCAATAACTTTTGATCTAATTGAAATTTTGAAAAGCGATACATGTATTCGTGATCAGCGTCGGACTTTACATAAGAAAATTGAGTTTCGTTTGAAAAAGGAGTTAGAAATTTTTTCCCTGTTCATGACGTCTCCCCTGCCAAATATCCAAAAAATGTGAAAACTTTTATTGCAATAACTTTTGATCTAATTGAAATTTTGAAAAGCGATACATGTATTCGTGATCAGCGTCGGACTTTACATAAGAAAATTGAGTTTCGTTTGAAAAAGGAGTTAGAAATTTTTTCCCTGTTCATGACGTCTCCCCTGCCAAATATCCAAAAAATGTGAAAACTTTTATTGCAATAACTTTTGATCTAATTGAAATTTTGAAAAGCGATACATGTATTCGTGATCAGCGTCGGACTTTACATAAGAAAATTGAGTTTCGTTTGAAAAAGGAGTTAGAAATTTTTTCCCTGTTCATGACGTCTCCCCTGCCAAATATCCAAAAAATGTGAAAACTTTTATTGCAATAACTTTTGATCTAATTGAAATTTTGAAAAGCGATACATGTATTCGTGATCAGCGTCGGACTTTACATAAGAAAATTGAGTTTCGTTTGAAAAAGGAGTTAGAAATTTTTTCCCTGTTCATGACGTCTCCCCTGCCAAATATCCAAAAAATGTGAAAACTTTTTATTGCAATAACTTTTGATCTAATTGAAATTTTGAAAAGCGATACATGTATTCGTGATCAGCGTCGGACTTTACATAAGAAAATTGAGTTTCGTTTGAAAAAGGAGTTAGAAATTTTTTCCCTGTTCATGACGTCTCCCCTGCCAAATATCCAAAAAATGTGAAAACTTTTATTGCAATAACTTTTGATCTAATTGAAATTTTGAAAAGCGATACATGTATTCGTGATCAGCGTCGGACTTTACATAAGAAAATTGAGTTTCGTTTGAAAAAGGAGTTAGAAATTTTTTCCCTGTTCATGACGTCTCCCCTGCCAAATATCCAAAAAATGTGAAAACTTTTATTGCAATAACTTTTGATCTAATTGAAATTTTGAAAAGCGATACATGTATTCGTGATCAGCGTCGGACTTTACATAAGAAAATTGAGTTTCGTTTGAAAAAGGAGTTAGAAATTTTTTCCCTGTTCATGACGTCTCCCCTGCCAAATATCCAAAAAATGTGAAAACTTTTATTGCAATAACTTTTGATCTAATTGAAATTTTGAAAAGCGATACATGTATTCGTGATCAGCGTCGGACTTTACATAAGAAAATTGAGTTTCGTTTGAAAAAGGAGTTAGAAATTTTTTCCCTGTTCATGACGTCTCCCCTGCCAAATATCCAAAAAATGTGAAAACTTTTATTGCAATAACTTTTGATCTAATTGAAATTTTGAAAAGCGATACATGTATTCGTGATCAGCGTCGGACTTTACATAAGAAAATTGAGTTTCGTTTGAAAAAGGAGTTAGAAATTTTTTCCCTGTTCATGACGTCTCCCCTGCCAAATATCCAAAAAATGTGAAAACTTTTATTGCAATAACTTTTGATCTAATTGAAATTTTGAAAAGCGATACATGTATTCGTGATCAGCGTCGGACTTTACATAAGAAAATTGAGTTTCGTTTGAAAAAGGAGTTAGAAATTTTTTCCCTGTTCATGACGTCTCCCCTGCCAAATATCCAAAAAATGTGAAAACTTTTATTGCAATAACTTTTGATCTAATTGAAATTTTGAAAAGAGCTACATGTATTCGTGATCAGCGTCGGACTTTACATAAGAAAATTGAGTTTCGTTTGAAAAAGGAGTTAGAAATTTTTTCCCTGTTCATGACGTCTCCCCTGCCAAATATCCAAAAAATGTGAAAACTTTTATTGCAATAACTTTTGATCTAATTGAAATTTTGAAAAGCGATACATGTATTCGTGATCAGCGTCGGACTTTACATAAGAAAATTGAGTTTCGTTTGAAAAAGGAGTTAGAAATTTTTTCCCTGTTCATGACGTCTCCCCTGCCAAATATCCAAAAAATGTGAAAACTTTTATTGCAATAACTTTTGATCTAATTGAAATTTTGAAAAGCGATACATGTATTCGTGATCAGCGTCGGACTTTACATAAGAAAATTGAGTTTCGTTTGAAAAAGGAGTTAGAAATTTTTTCCCTGTTCATGACGTCTCCCCTGCCAAATATCCAAAAAATGTGAAAACTTTTATTGCAATAACTTTTGATCTAATTGAAATTTTGAAAAGCGATACATGTATTCGTGATCAGCGTCGGACTTTACATAAGAAAATTGAGTTTCGTTTGAAAAAGGAGTTAGAAATTTTTTCCCTGTTCATGACGTCTCCCCTGCCAAATATCCAAAAAATGTGAAAACTTTTTATTGCAATAACTTTTGATCTAATTGAAATTTTGAAAAGCGATACATGTATTCGTGATCAGCGTCGGACTTTACATAAGAAAATTGAGTTTCGTTTGAAAAAGGAGTTAGAAATTTTTTCCCTGTTCATGACGTCTCCCCTGCCAAATATCCAAAAAATGTGAAAACTTTTATTGCAATAACTTTTGATCTAATTGAAATTTTGAAAAGCGATACATGTATTCGTGATCAGCGTCGGACTTTACATAAGAAAATTGAGTTTCGTTTGAAAAAGGAGTTAGAAATTTTTTCCCTGTTCATGACGTCTCCCCTGCCAAATATCCAAAAAATGTGAAAACTTTTATTGCAATAACTTTTGATCTAATTGAAATTTTGAAAAGCGATACATGTATTCGTGATCAGCGTCGGACTTTACATAAGAAAATTGAGTTTCGTTTGAAAAAGGAGTTAGAAATTTTTTCCCTGTTCATGACGTCTCCCCTGCCAAATATCCAAAAAATGTGAAAACTTTTATTGCAATAACTTTTGATCTAATTGAAATTTTGAAAAGCGATACATGTATTCGTGATCAGCGTCGGACTTTACATAAGAAAATTGAGTTTCGTTTGAAAAAGGAGTTAGAAATTTTTTCCCTGTTCATGACGTCTCCCCTGCCAAATATCCAAAAAATGTGAAAACTTTTATTGCAATAACTTTTGATCTAATTGAAATTTTGAAAAGCGATACATGTATTCGTGATCAGCGTCGGACTTTACATAAGAAAATTGAGTTTCGTTTGAAAAAGGAGTTAGAAATTTTTTCCCTGTTCATGACGTCTCCCCTGCCAAATATCCAAAAAATGTGAAAACTTTTATTGCAATAACTTTTGATCTAATTGAAATTTTGAAAAGCGATACATGTATTCGTGATCAGCGTCGGACTTTACATAAGAAAATTGAGTTTCGTTTGAAAAAGGAGTTAGAAATTTTTTCCCTGTTCATGACGTCTCCCCTGCCAAATATCCAAAAAATGTGAAAACTTTTATTGCAATAACTTTTGATCTAATTGAAATTTTGAAAAGCGATACATGTATTCGTGATCAGCGTCGGACTTTACATAAGAAAATTGAGTTTCGTTTGAAAAAGGAGTTAGAAATTTTTTCCCTGTTCATGACGTCTCCCCTGCCAAATATCCAAAAAATGTGAAAACTTTTTATTGCAATAACTTTTGATCTAATTGAAATTTTGAAAAGCGATACATGTATTCGTGATCAGCGTCGGACTTTACATAAGAAAATTGAGTTTCGTTTGAAAAAGGAGTTAGAAATTTTTTCCCTGTTCATGACGTCTCCCCTGCCAAATATCCAAAAAATGTGAAAACTTTTATTGCAATAACTTTTGATCTAATTGAAATTTTGAAAAGCGATACATGTATTCGTGATCAGCGTCGGACTTTACATAAGAAAATTGAGTTTCGTTTGAAAAAGGAGTTAGAAATTTTTTCCCTGTTCATGACGTCTCCCCTGCCAAATATCCAAAAAATGTGAAAACTTTTATTGCAATAACTTTTGATCTAATTGAAATTTTGAAAAGAGCTACATGTATTCGTGATCAGCGTCGGACTTTACATAAGAAAATTGAGTTTCGTTTGAAAAAGGAGTTAGAAATTTTTTCCCTGTTCATGACGTCTCCCCTGCCAAATATCCAAAAAATGTGAAAACTTTTATTGCAATAACTTTTGATCTAATTGAAATTTTGAAAAGCGATACATGTATTCGTGATCAGCGTCGGACTTTACATAAGAAAATTGAGTTTCGTTTGAAAAAGGAGTTAGAAATTTTTTCCCTGTTCATGACGTCTCCCCTGCCAAATATCCAAAAAATGTGAAAACTTTTTATTGCAATAACTTTTGATCTAATTGAAATTTTGAAAAGAGCTACATGTATTCGTGATCAGCGTCGGACTTTACATAAGAAAATTGAGTTTCGTTTGAAAAAGGAGTTAGAAATTTTTTCCCTGTTCATGACGTCTCCCCTGCCAAATATCCAAAAAATGTGAAAACTTTTATTGCAATAACTTTTGATCTAATTGAAATTTTGAAAAGAGCTACATGTATTCGTGATCAGCGTCGGACTTTACATAAGAAAATTGAGTTTCGTTTGAAAAAGGAGTTAGAAATTTTTTCCTGTTCATGACGTCTCCCCTGCCAAATATCCAAAAAATGTGAAAACTTTTATTGCAATAACTTTTGATCTAATTGAAATTTTGAAAAGAGCTACATGTATTCGTGATCAGCGTCGGACTTTACATAAGAAAATTGAGTTTCGTTTGAAAAAGGAGTTAGAAATTTTTTCCCTGTTCATGACGTCTCCCCTGCCAAATATCCAAAAAATGTGAAAACTTTTATTGCAATAACTTTTGATCTAATTGAAATTTTGAAAAGCGATACATGTATTCGTGATCAGCGTCGGACTTTACATAAGAAAATTGAGTTTCGTTTGAAAAAGGAGTTAGAAATTTTTTCCCTGTTCATGACGTCTCCCCTGCCAAATATCCAAAAAATGTGAAAACTTTTATTGCAATAACTTTTGATCTAATTGAAATTTTGAAAAGAGCTACATGTATTCGTGATCAGCGTCGGACTTTACATAAGAAAATTGAGTTTCGTTTGAAAAAGGAGTTAGAAATTTTTTCCCTGTTCATGACGTCTCCCCTGCCAAATATCCAAAAAATGTGAAAACTTTTATTGCAATAACTTTTGATCTAATTGAAATTTTGAAAAGAGCTACATGTATTCGTGATCAGCGTCGGACTTTACATAAGAAAATTGAGTTTCGTTTGAAAAAGGAGTTAGAAATTTTTTCCCTGTTCATGACGTCTCCCCTGCCAAATATCCAAAAAATGTGAAAACTTTTATTGCAATAACTTTTGATCTAATTGAAATTTTGAAAAGCGATACATGTATTCGTGATCAGCGTCGGACTTTACATAAGAAAATTGAGTTTCGTTTGAAAAAGGAGTTAGAAATTTTTTCCCTGTTCATGACGTCTCCCCTGCCAAATATCCAAAAAATGTGAAAACTTTTATTGCAATAACTTTTGATCTAATTGAAATTTTGAAAAGCGATACATGTATTCGTGATCAGCGTCGGACTTTACATAAGAAAATTGAGTTTCGTTTGAAAAAGGAGTTAGAAATTTTTTCCCTGTTCATGACGTCTCCCCTGCCAAATATCCAAAAAATGTGAAAACTTTTATTGCAATAACTTTTGATCTAATTGAAATTTTGAAAAGCGATACATGTATTCGTGATCAGCGTCGGACTTTACATAAGAAAATTGAGTTTCGTTTGAAAAAGGAGTTAGAAATTTTTTCCCTGTTCATGACGTCTCCCCTGCCAAATATCCAAAAAATGTGAAAACTTTTATTGCAATAACTTTTGATCTAATTGAAATTTTGAAAAGCGATACATGTATTCGTGATCAGCGTCGGACTTTACATAAGAAAATTGAGTTTCGTTTGAAAAAGGAGTTAGAAATTTTTTCCCTGTTCATGACGTCTCCCCTGCCAAATATCCAAAAAATGTGAAAACTTTTATTGCAATAACTTTTGATCTAATTGAAATTTTGAAAAGCGATACATGTATTCGTGATCAGCGTCGGACTTTACATAAGAAAATTGAGTTTCGTTTGAAAAAGGAGTTAGAAATTTTTTCCCTGTTCATGACGTCTCCCCTGCCAAATATCCAAAAAATGTGAAAACTTTTTATTGCAATAACTTTTGATCTAATTGAAATTTTGAAAAGAGCTACATGTATTCGTGATCAGCGTCGGACTTTACATAAGAAAATTGAGTTTCGTTTGAAAAAGGAGTTAGAAATTTTTTCCCTGTTCATGACGTCTCCCCTGCCAAATATCCAAAAAATGTGAAAACTTTTATTGCAATAACTTTTGATCTAATTGAAATTTTGAAAAGCGATACATGTATTCGTGATCAGCGTCGGACTTTACATAAGAAAATTGAGTTTCGTTTGAAAAAGGAGTTAGAAATTTTTTCCCTGTTCATGACGTCTCCCCTGCCAAATATCCAAAAAATGTGAAAACTTTTATTGCAATAACTTTTGATCTAATTGAAATTTTGAAAAGAGCTACATGTATTCGTGATCAGCGTCGGACTTTACATAAGAAAATTGAGTTTCGTTTGAAAAAGGAGTTAGAAATTTTTTCCCTGTTCATGACGTCTCCCCTGCCAAATATCCAAAAAATGTGAAAACTTTTATTGCAATAACTTTTGATCTAATTGAAATTTTGAAAAGCGATACATGTATTCGTGATCAGCGTCGGACTTTACATAAGAAAATTGAGTTTCGTTTGAAAAAGGAGTTAGAAATTTTTTCCCTGTTCATGACGTCTCCCCTGCCAAATATCCAAAAAATGTGAAAACTTTTATTGCAATAACTTTTGATCTAATTGAAATTTTGAAAAGCGATACATGTATTCGTGATCAGCGTCGGACTTTACATAAGAAAATTGAGTTTCGTTTGAAAAAGGAGTTAGAAATTTTTTCCCTGTTCATGACGTCTCCCCTGCCAAATATCCAAAAAATGTGAAAACTTTTATTGCAATAACTTTTGATCTAATTGAAATTTTGAAAAGCGATACATGTATTCGTGATCAGCGTCGGACTTTACATAAGAAAATTGAGTTTCGTTTGAAAAAGGAGTTAGAAATTTTTTCCCTGTTCATGACGTCTCCCCTGCCAAATATCCAAAAAATGTGAAAACTTTTATTGCAATAACTTTTGATCTAATTGAAATTTTGAAAAGAGCTACATGTATTCGTGATCAGCGTCGGACTTTACATAAGAAAATTGAGTTTCGTTTGAAAAAGGAGTTAGAAATTTTTTCCCTGTTCATGACGTCTCCCCTGCCAAATATCCAAAAAATGTGAAAACTTTTATTGCAATAACTTTTGATCTAATTGAAATTTTGAAAAGCGCTACATGTATTCGTGATCAGCGTCGGACTTTACATAAGAAAATTGAGTTTCGTTTGAAAAAGGAGTTAGAAATTTTTTCCCTGTTCATGACGTCTCCCCTGCCAAATATCCAAAAAATGTGAAAACTTTTATTGCAATAACTTTTGATCTAATTGAAATTTTGAAAAGAGCTACATGTATTCGTGATCAGCGTCGGACTTTACATAAGAAAATTGAGTTTCGTTTGAAAAGGAGTTAGAAATTTTTTCCCTGTTCATGACGTCTCCCCTGCCAAATATCCAAAAAATGTGAAAACTTTTTATTGCAATAACTTTTGATCTAATTGAAATTTTGAAAAGAGCTACATGTATTCGTGATCAGCGTCGGACTTTACATAAGAAAATTGAGTTTCGTTTGAAAAAGGAGTTAGAAATTTTTTCCCTGTTCATGACGTCTCCCCTGCCAAATATCCAAAAAATGTGAAAACTTTTATTGCAATAACTTTTGATCTAATTGAAATTTTGAAAAGAGCTACATGTATTCGTGATCAGCGTCGGACTTTACATAAGAAAATTGAGTTTCGTTTGAAAAAGGAGTTAGAAATTTTTTCCCTGTTCATGACGTCTCCCCTGCCAAATATCCAAAAAATGTGAAAACTTTTATTGCAATAACTTTTGATCTAATTGAAATTTTGAAAAGAGCTACATGTATTCGTGATCAGCGTCGGACTTTACATAAGAAAATTGAGTTTCGTTTGAAAAAGGAGTTAGAAATTTTTTCCCTGTTCATGACGTCTCCCCTGCCAAATATCCAAAAAATGTGAAAACTTTTTATTGCAATAACTTTTGATCTAATTGAAATTTTGAAAAGCGATACATGTATTCGTGATCAGCGTCGGACTTTACATAAGAAAATTGAGTTTCGTTTGAAAAAGGAGTTAGAAATTTTTTCCCTGTTCATGACGTCTCCCCTGCCAAATATCCAAAAAATGTGAAAACTTTTATTGCAATAACTTTTGATCTAATTGAAATTTTGAAAAGAGCTACATGTATTCGTGATCAGCGTCGGACTTTACATAAGAAAATTGAGTTTCGTTTGAAAAAGGAGTTAGAAATTTTTTCCCTGTTCATGACGTCTCCCCTGCCAAATATCCAAAAAATGTGAAAACTTTTTATTGCAATAACTTTTGATCTAATTGAAATTTTGAAAAGAGCTACATGTATTCGTGATCAGCGTCGGACTTTACATAAGAAAATTGAGTTTAGTTGGAATAGGAGTTAGAAATTTTTTCCCTGTTCATGACGTCTCCCCTGCCAAATATCCAAAAAATGTGAAAACTTTTATTGCAATAACTTTTGATCTAATTGAAATTTTGAAAAGCGATACATGTATTCGTGATCAGCGTCGGACTTTACATAAGAAAATTGAGTTTCGTTTGAAAAAGGAGTTAGAAATTTTTTCCCTGTTCATGACGTCTCCCCTGCCAAATATCCAAAAAATGTGAAAACTTTTATTGCAATAACTTTTGATCTAATTGAAATTTTGAAAAGCGATACATGTATTCGTGATCAGCGTCGGACTTTACATAAGAAAATTGAGTTTCGTTTGAAAAAGGAGTTAGAAATTTTTTCCCTGTTCATGACGTCTCCCTGCCAAATATCCAAAAAATGTGAAAACTTTTATTGCAATAACTTTTGATCTAATTGAAATTTTGAAAAGCGATACATGTATTCGTGATCAGCGTCGGACTTTACATAAGAAAATTGAGTTTCGTTTGAAAAAGGAGTTAGAAATTTTTTCCCTGTTCATGACGTCTCCCCTGCCAAATATCCAAAAAATGTGAAAACTTTTATTGCAATAACTTTTGATCTAATTGAAATTTTGAAAAGAGCTACATGTATTCGTGATCAGCGTCGGACTTTACATAAGAAAATTGAGTTTCGTTTGAAAAAGGAGTTAGAAATTTTTTCCCTGTTCATGACGTCTCCCCTGCCAAATATCCAAAAAATGTGAAAACTTTTATTGCAATAACTTTTGATCTAATTGAAATTTTGAAAAGAGCTACATGTATTCGTGATCAGCGTCGGACTTTACATAAGAAAATTGAGTTTCGTTTGAAAAAGGAGTTAGAAATTTTTTCCCTGTTCATGACGTCTCCCCTGCCAAATATCCAAAAAATGTGAAAACTTTTTATTGCAATAACTTTTGATCTAATTGAAATTTTGAAAAGCGATACATGTATTCGTGATCAGCGTCGGACTTTACATAAGAAAATTGAGTTTCGTTTGAAAAAGGAGTTAGAAATTTTTTCCCTGTTCATGACGTCTCCCCTGCCAAATATCCAAAAAATGTGAAAACTTTTTATTGCAATAACTTTTGATCTAATTGAAATTTTGAAAAGAGCTACATGTATTCGTGATCAGCGTCGGACTTTACATAAGAAAATTGAGTTTCGTTTGAAAAAGGAGTTAGAAATTTTTTCCCTGTTCATGACGTCTCCCTGCCAAATATCCAAAAAATGTGAAAACTTTTATTGCAATAACTTTTGATCTAATTGAAATTTTGAAAAGAGCTACATGTATTCGTGATCAGCGTCGGACTTTACATAAGAAAATTGAGTTTCGTTTGAAAAAGGAGTTAGAAATTTTTTCCCTGTTCATGACGTCTCCCTGCCAAATATCCAAAAAATGTGAAAACTTTTATTGCAATAACTTTTGATCTAATTGAAATTTTGAAAAGAGCTACATGTATTCGTGATCAGCGTCGGACTTTACATAAGAAAATTGAGTTTCGTTTGAAAAGGAGTTAGAAATTTTTTCCTGTTCATGACGTCTCCCCTGCCAAATATCCAAAAAATGTGAAAACTTTTTATTGCAATAACTTTTGATCTAATTGAAATTTTGAAAAGCGATACATGTATTCGTGATCAGCGTCGGACTTTACATAAGAAAATTGAGTTTCGTTTGAAAAAGGAGTTAGAAATTTTTTCCCTGTTCATGACGTCTCCCCTGCCAAATATCCAAAAAATGTGAAAACTTTTTATTGCAATAACTTTTGATCTAATTGAAATTTTGAAAAGAGCTACATGTATTCGTGATCAGCGTCGGACTTTACATAAGAAAATTGAGTTTCGTTTGAAAAAGGAGTTAGAAATTTTTTCCCTGTTCATGACGTCTCCCCTGCCAAATATCCAAAAAATGTGAAAACTTTTATTGCAATAACTTTTGATCTAATTGAAATTTTGAAAAGCGTACATGTATTCGTGATCAGCGTCGGACTTTACATAAGAAAATTGAGTTTCGTTTGAAAAAGGAGTTAGAAATTTTTTCCCTGTTCATGACGTCTCCCCTGCCAAATATCCAAAAAATGTGAAAACTTTTATTGCAATAACTTTTGATCTAATTGAAATTTTGAAAAGAGCTACATGTATTCGTGATCAGCGTCGGACTTTACATAAGAAAATTGAGTTTCGTTTGAAAAGGAGTTAGAAATTTTTTCCCTGTTCATGACGTCTCCCCTGCCAAATATCCAAAAAATGTGAAAACTTTTATTGCAATAACTTTTGATCTAATTGAAATTTTGAAAAGCGATACATGTATTCGTGATCAGCGTCGGACTTTACATAAGAAAATTGAGTTTCGTTTGAAAAAGGAGTTAGAAATTTTTTCCCTGTTCATGACGTCTCCCCTGCCAAATATCCAAAAAATGTGAAAACTTTTATTGCAATAACTTTTGATCTAATTGAAATTTTGAAAAGAGCTACATGTATTCGTGATCAGCGTCGGACTTTACATAAGAAAATTGAGTTTCGTTTGAAAAAGGAGTTAGAAATTTTTTCCCTGTTCATGACGTCTCCCCTGCCAAATATCCAAAAAATGTGAAAACTTTTATTGCAATAACTTTTGATCTAATTGAAATTTTGAAAAGAGCTACATGTATTCGTGATCAGCGTCGGACTTTACATAAGAAAATTGAGTTTCGTTTGAAAAAGGAGTTAGAAATTTTTTCCCTGTTCATGACGTCTCCCCTGCCAAATATCCAAAAAATGTGAAAACTTTTATTGCAATAACTTTTGATCTAATTGAAATTTTGAA
Source organism: Trichonephila clavata (assembly GCA_019973975.1). Taxonomy (NCBI): domain Eukaryota; kingdom Metazoa; phylum Arthropoda; class Arachnida; order Araneae; family Nephilidae; genus Trichonephila; species Trichonephila clavata. The sequence goes on along the minus strand of BMAO01012145.1, from coordinate 58,295 downwards.
AAGAGCTACATGTATTCGTGATCAGCGTCGGACTTTACATAAGAAAATTGAGTTTCGTTTGAAAAGGAGTTAGAAATTTTTTCCCTGTTCATGACGTCTCCCCTGCCAAATATCCAAAAAATGTGAAAACTTTTATTGCAATAACTTTTGATCTAATTGAAATTTTGAAAAGCGATACATGTATTCGTGATCAGCGTCGGACTTTACATAAGAAAATTGAGTTTCGTTTGAAAAAGGAGTTAGAAATTTTTTCCCTGTTCATGACGTCTCCCCTGCCAAATATCCAAAAAATGTGAAAACTTTTATTGCAATAACTTTTGATCTAATTGAAATTTTGAAAAGCGATACATGTATTCGTGATCAGCGTCGGACTTTACATAAGAAAATTGAGTTTCGTTTGAAAAAGGAGTTAGAAATTTTTTCCCTGTTCATGACGTCTCCCCTGCCAAATATCCAAAAATGTGAAAACTTTTATTGCAATAACTTTTGATCTAATTGAAATTTTGAAAAGCGATACATGTATTCGTGATCAGCGTCGGACTTTACATAAGAAAATTGAGTTTCGTTTGAAAAAGGAGTTAGAAATTTTTTCCCTGTTCATGACGTCTCCCTGCCAAATATCCAAAAAATGTGAAAACTTTTATTGCAATAACTTTTGATCTAATTGAAATTTTGAAAAGCGATACATGTATTCGTGATCAGCGTCGGACTTTACATAAGAAAATTGAGTTTCGTTTGAAAAGGAGTTAGAAATTTTTTCCTGTTCATGACGTCTCCCCTGCCAAATATCCAAAAAATGTGAAAACTTTTATTGCAATAACTTTTGATCTAATTGAAATTTTGAAAAGAGCTACATGTATTCGTGATCAGCGTCGGACTTTACATAAGAAAATTGAGTTTCGTTTGAAAAGGAGTTAGAAATTTTTTCCCTGTTCATGACGTCTCCCCTGCCAAATATCCAAAAAATGTGAAAACTTTTATTGCAATAACTTTTGATCTAATTGAAATTTTGAAAAGAGCTACATGTATTCGTGATCAGCGTCGGACTTTACATAAGAAAATTGAGTTTTGTTTGAAAAGGAGTTAGAAATTTTTTCCTGTTCATGACGTCTCCCCTGCCAAATATCCAAAAAATGTGAAAACTTTTTATTGCAATAACTTTTGATCTAATTGAAATTTTGAAAAGCGTACATGTATTCGTGATCAGCGTCGGACTTTACATAAGAAAATTGAGTTTCGTTTGAAAAAGGAGTTAGAAATTTTTTCCCTGTTCATGACGTCTCCCCTGCCAAATATCCAAAAAATGTGAAAACTTTTATTGCAATAACTTTTGATCTAATTGAAATTTTGAAAAGCGATACATGTATTCGTGATCAGCGTCGGACTTTACATAAGAAAATTGAGTTTCGTTTGAAAAGGAGTTAGAAATTTTTTCCCTGTTCATGACGTCTCCCCTGCCAAATATCCAAAAAATGTGAAAACTTTTTATTGCAATAACTTTTGATCTAATTGAAATTTTGAAAAGAGCTACATGTATTCGTGATCAGCGTCGGACTTTACATAAGAAAATTGAGTTTCGTTTGAAAAAGGAGTTAGAAATTTTTTCCCTGTTCATGACGTCTCCCCTGCCAAATATCCAAAAATGTGAAAACTTTTATTGCAATAACTTTTGATCTAATTGAAATTTTGAAAAGAGCTACATGTATTCGTGATCAGCGTCGGACTTTACATAAGAAAATTGAGTTTCGTTTGAAAAGGAGTTAGAAATTTTTTCCCTGTTCATGACGTCTCCCCTGCCAAATATCCAAAAATGTGAAAACTTTTATTGCAATAACTTTTGATCTAATTGAAATTTTGAAAAGCGCTACATGTATTCGTGATCAGCGTCGGACTTTACATAAGAAAATTGAGTTTCGTTTGAAAAAGGAGTTAGAAATTTTTTCCCTGTTCATGACGTCTCCCCTGCCAAATATCCAGAAAATGTGAAAACTTTTATTGCAATAACTTTTGATCTAATTGAAATTTTGAAAAGAGCTACATGTATTCGTGATCAGCGTCGGACTTTACATAAGAAAATTGAGTTTCGTTTGAAAAGGAGTTAGAAATTTTTTCCCTGTTCATGACGTCTCCCTGCCAAATATCCAAAAAATGTGAAAACTTTTATTGCAATAACTTTTGATCTAATTGAAATTTTGAAAAGCGATACATGTATTCGTGATCAGCGTCGGACTTTACATAAGAAAATTGAGTTTCGTTTGAAAAAGGAGTTAGAAATTTTTTCCTGTTCATGACGTCTCCCCTGCCAAATATCCAAAAATGTGAAAACTTTTATTGCAATAACTTTTGATCTAATTGAAATTTTGAAAAGCGATACATGTATTCGTGATCAGCGTCGGACTTTACATAAGAAAATTGAGTTTCGTTGGAAAAGGAGTTAGAAATTTTTTCCCTGTTCATGACGTCTCCCCTGCCAAATATCCAAAAAATGTGAAAACTTTTATTGCAATAACTTTTGATCTAATTGAAATTTTGAAAAGAGCTACATGTATTCGTGATCAGCGTCGGACTTTACATAAGAAAATTGAGTTTCGTTTGAAAAAGGAGTTAGAAATTTTTTCCCTGTTCATGACGTCTCCCCTGCCAAATATCCAAAAAATGTGAAAACTTTTATTGCAATAACTTTTGATCTAATTGAAATTTTGAAAAGAGCTACATGTATTCGTGATCAGCGTCGGACTTTACATAAGAAAATTGAGTTTCGTTTGAAAAAGGAGTTAGAAATTTTTTCCCTGTTCATGACGTCTCCCCTGCCAAATATCCAAAAAATGTGAAAACTTTTATTGCAATAACTTTTGATCTAATTGAAATTTTGAAAAGCGATACATGTATTCGTGATCAGCGTCGGACTTTACATAAGAAAATTGAGTTTCGTTTGAAAAGGAGTTAGAAATTTTTTCCCTGTTCATGACGTCTCCCCTGCCAAATATCCAAAAAATGTGAAAACTTTTATTGCAATAACTTTTGATCTAATTGAAATTTTGAAAAGCGATACATGTATTCGTGATCAGCGTCGGACTTTACATAAGAAAATTGAGTTTCGTTTGAAAAGGAGTTAGAAATTTTTTCCCTGTTCATGACGTCTCCCCTGCCAAATATCCAAAAAATGTGAAAACTTTTATTGCAATAACTTTTGATCTAATTGAAATTTTGAAAAGAGCTACATGTATTCGTGATCAGCGTCGGACTTTACATAAGAAAATTGAGTTTCGTTTGAAAAAGGAGTTAGAAATTTTTTCCCTGTTCATGACGTCTCCCCTGCCAAATATCCAAAAAATGTGAAAACTTTTATTGCAATAACTTTTGATCTAATTGAAATTTTGAAAAGAGCTACATGTATTCGTGATCAGCGTCGGACTTTACATAAGAAAATTGAGTTTCGTTTGAAAAAGGAGTTAGAAATTTTTTCCCTGTTCATGACGTCTCCCCTGCCAAATATCCAAAAAATGTGAAAACTTTTATTGCAATAACTTTTGATCTAATTGAAATTTTGAAAAGAGCTACATGTATTCGTGATCAGCGTCGGACTTTACATAAGAAAATTGAGTTTCGTTTGAAAAAGGAGTTAGAAATTTTTTCCCTGTTCATGACGTCTCCCCTGCCAAATATCCAAAAATGTGAAAACTTTTATTGCAATAACTTTTGATCTAATTGAAATTTTGAAAAGCGATACATGTATTCGTGATCAGCGTCGGACTTTACATAAGAAAATTGAGTTTCGTTTGAAAAGGAGTTAGAAATTTTTTCCCTGTTCATGACGTCTCCCCTGCCAAATATCCAAAAAATGTGAAAACTTTTATTGCAATAACTTTTGATCTAATTGAAATTTTGAAAAGAGCTACATGTATTCGTGATCAGCGTCGGACTTTACATAAGAAAATTGAGTTTCGTTTGAAAAAGGAGTTAGAAATTTTTTCCCTGTTCATGACGTCTCCCCTGCCAAATATCCAAAAAATGTGAAAACTTTTATTGCAATAACTTTTGATCTAATTGAAATTTTGAAAAGAGCTACATGTATTCGTGATCAGCGTCGGACTTTACATAAGAAAATTGAGTTTCGTTTGAAAAGGAGTTAGAAATTTTTTCCCTGTTCATGACGTCTCCCTGCCAAATATCCAAAAAATGTGAAAACTTTTATTGCAATAACTTTTGATCTAATTGAAATTTTGAAAAGAGCTACATGTATTCGTGATCAGCGTCGGACTTTACATAAGAAAATTGAGTTTCGTTTGAAAAGGAGTTAGAAATTTTTTCCCTGTTCATGACGTCTCCCCTGCCAAATATCCAAAAAATGTGAAAACTTTTATTGCAATAACTTTTGATCTAATTGAAATTTTGAAAAGAGCTACATGTATTCGTGATCAGCGTCGGACTTTACATAAGAAAATTGAGTTTCGTTTGAAAAGGAGTTAGAAATTTTTTCCCTGTTCATGACGTCTCCCCTGCCAAATATCCAAAAAATGTGAAAACTTTTATTGCAATAACTTTTGATCTAATTGAAATTTTGAAAAGAGCTACATGTATTCGTGATCAGCGTCGGACTTTACATAAGAAAATTGAGTTTCGTTTGAAAAAGGAGTTAGAAATTTTTTCCTGTTCATGACGTCTCCCCTGCCAAATATCCAAAAAATGTGAAAACTTTTATTGCAATAACTTTTGATCTAATTGAAATTTTGAAAAGCGATACATGTATTCGTGATCAGCGTCGGACTTTACATAAGAAAATTGAGTTTCGTTTGAAAAAGGAGTTAGAAATTTTTTCCCTGTTCATGACGTCTCCCCTGCCAAATATCCAAAAAATGTGAAAACTTTTATTGCAATAACTTTTGATCTAATTGAAATTTTGAAAAGAGCTACATGTATTCGTGATCAGCGTCGGACTTTACATAAGAAAATTGAGTTTCGTTTGAAAAAGGAGTTAGAAATTTTTTCCCTGTTCATGACGTCTCCCCTGCCAAATATCCAAAAAATGTGAAAACTTTTATTGCAATAACTTTTGATCTAATTGAAATTTTGAAAAGAGCTACATGTATTCGTGATCAGCGTCGGACTTTACATAAGAAAATTGAGTTTCGTTTGAAAAAGGAGTTAGAAATTTTTTCCCTGTTCATGACGTCTCCCCTGCCAAATATCCAAAAAATGTGAAAACTTTTATTGCAATAACTTTTGATCTAATTGAAATTTTGAAAAGCGATACATGTATTCGTGATCAGCGTCGGACTTTACATAAGAAAATTGAGTTTCGTTTGAAAAGGAGTTAGAAATTTTTTCCCTGTTCATGACGTCTCCCCTGCCAAATATCCAAAAAATGTGAAAACTTTTATTGCAATAACTTTTGATCTAATTGAAATTTTGAAAAGAGCTACATGTATTCGTGATCAGCGTCGGACTTTACATAAGAAAATTGAGTTTCGTTTGAAAAGGAGTTAGAAATTTTTTCCCTGTTCATGACGTCTCCCCTGCCAAATATCCAAAAAATGTGAAAACTTTTATTGCAATAACTTTTGATCTAATTGAAATTTTGAAAAGCATACATGTATTCGTGATCAGCGTCGGACTTTACATAAGAAAATTGAGTTTCGTTTGAAAAAGGAGTTAGAAATTTTTTCCCTGTTCATGACGTCTCCCCTGCCAAATATCCAAAAAATGTGAAAACTTTTATTGCAATAACTTTTGATCTAATTGAAATTTTGAAAAGAGCTACATGTATTCGTGATCAGCGTCGGACTTTACATAAGAAAATTGAGTTTCGTTTGAAAAGGAGTTAGAAATTTTTTCCCTGTTCATGACGTCTCCCCTGCCAAATATCCAAAAAATGTGAAAACTTTTATTGCAATAACTTTTGATCTAATTGAAATTTTGAAAAGAGCTACATGTATTCGTGATCAGCGTCGGACTTTACATAAGAAAATTGAGTTTCGTTTGAAAAAGGAGTTAGAAATTTTTTCCTGTTCATGACGTCTCCCCTGCCAAATATCCAAAAAATGTGAAAACTTTTATTGCAATAACTTTTGATCTAATTGAAATTTTGAAAAGCGATACATGTATTCGTGATCAGCGTCGGACTTTACATAAGAAAATTGAGTTTCGTTTGAAAAAGGAGTTAGAAATTTTTTCCCTGTTCATGACGTCTCCCCTGCCAAATATCCAAAAAATGTGAAAACTTTTATTGCAATAACTTTTGATCTAATTGAAATTTTGAAAAGCATACATGTATTCGTGATCAGCGTCGGACTTTACATAAGAAAATTGAGTTTCGTTTGAAAAGGAGTTAGAAATTTTTTCCCTGTTCATGACGTCTCCCCTGCCAAATATCCAAAAAATGTGAAAACTTTTTATTGCAATAACTTTTGATCTAATTGAAATTTTGAAAAGAGCTACATGTATTCGTGATCAGCGTCGGACTTTACATAAGAAAATTGAGTTTCGTTTGAATAGGAGTTAGAAATTTTTTCCCTGTTCATGACGTCTCCCCTGCCAAATATCCAAAAAATGTGAAAACTTTTATTGCAATAACTTTTGATCTAATTGAAATTTTGAAAAGAGCTACATGTATTCGTGATCAGCGTCGGACTTTACATAAGAAAATTGAGTTTCGTTTGAAAAAGGAGTTAGAAATTTTTTCCCTGTTCATGACGTCTCCCCTGCCAAATATCCAAAAAATGTGAAAACTTTTTATTGCAATAACTTTTGATCTAATTGAAATTTTGAAAAGCGCTACATGTATTCGTGATCAGCGTCGGACTTTACATAAGAAAATTGAGTTTCGTTTGAAAAGGAGTTAGAAATTTTTTCCCTGTTCATGACGTCTCCCCTGCCAAATATCCAAAAAATGTGAAAACTTTTATTGCAATAACTTTTGATCTAATTGAAATTTTGAAAAGAGCTACATGTATTCGTGATCAGCGTCGGACTTTACATAAGAAAATTGAGTTTCGTTTGAAAAAGGAGTTAGAAATTTTTTCCCTGTTCATGACGTCTCCCCTGCCAAATATCCAAAAAATGTGAAAACTTTTATTGCAATAACTTTTGATCTAATTGAAATTTTGAAAAGAGCTACATGTATTCGTGATCAGCGTCGGACTTTACATAAGAAAATTGAGTTTCGTTTGAAAAAGGAGTTAGAAATTTTTTCCCTGTTCATGACGTCTCCCCTGCCAAATATCCAAAAAATGTGAAAACTTTTTATTGCAATAACTTTTGATCTAATTGAAATTTTGAAAAGAGCTACATGTATTCGTGATCAGCGTCGGACTTTACATAAGAAAATTGAGTTTCGTTTGAAAAAGGAGTTAGAAATTTTTTCCCTGTTCATGACGTCTCCCCTGCCAAATATCCAAAAAATGTGAAAACTTTTATTGCAATAACTTTTGATCTAATTGAAATTTTGAAAAGCGATACATGTATTCGTGATCAGCGTCGGACTTTACATAAGAAAATTGAGTTTCGTTTGAAAAGGAGTTAGAAATTTTTTCCCTGTTCATGACGTCTCCCCTGCCAAATATCCAAAAAATGTGAAAACTTTTATTGCAATAACTTTTGATCTAATTGAAATTTTGAAAAGCGATACATGTATTCGTGATCAGCGTCGGACTTTACATAAGAAAATTGAGTTTCGTTTGAAAAAGGAGTTAGAAATTTTTTCCCTGTTCATGACGTCTCCCCTGCCAAATATCCAAAAAATGTGAAAACTTTTTATTGCAATAACTTTTGATCTAATTGAAATTTTGAAAAGAGCTACATGTATTCGTGATCAGCGTCGGACTTTACATAAGAAAATTGAGTTTCGTTTGAAAAAGGAGTTAGAAATTTTTTCCCTGTTCATGACGTCTCCCCTGCCAAATATCCAAAAATGTGAAAACTTTTATTGCAATAACTTTTGATCTAATTGAAATTTTGAAAAGCGATACATGTATTCGTGATCAGCGTCGGACTTTACATAAGAAAATTGAGTTTAGTTTGAAAAGGAGTTAGAAATTTTTTCCCTGTTCATGACGTCTCCCCTGCCAAATATCCAAAAATGTGAAAACTTTTATTGCAATAACTTTTGATCTAATTGAAATTTTGAAAAGCGATACATGTATTCGTGATCAGCGTCGGACTTTACATAAGAAAATTGAGTTTCGTTTGAAAAAGGAGTTAGAAATTTTTTCCCTGTTCATGACGTCTCCCCTGCCAAATATCCAAAAAATGTGAAAACTTTTATTGCAATAACTTTTGATCTAATTGAAATTTTGAAAAGAGCTACATGTATTCGTGATCAGCGTCGGACTTTACATAAGAAAATTGAGTTTCGTTTGAAAAAGGAGTTAGAAATTTTTTCCCTGTTCATGACGTCTCCCCTGCCAAATATCCAAAAAATGTGAAAACTTTTATTGCAATAACTTTTGATCTAATTGAAATTTTGAAAAGAGCTACATGTATTCGTGATCAGCGTCGGACTTTACATAAGAAAATTGAGTTTGTTTGAAAAGGAGTTAGAAATTTTTTCCCTGTTCATGACGTCTCCCTGCCAAATATCCAAAAAATGTGAAAACTTTTATTGCAATAACTTTTGATCTAATTGAAATTTTGAAAAGAGCTACATGTATTCGTGATCAGCGTCGGACTTTACATAAGAAAATTGAGTTTCGTTTGAAAAAGGAGTTAGAAATTTTTTCCCTGTTCATGACGTCTCCCCTGCCAAATATCCAAAAAATGTGAAAACTTTTATTGCAATAACTTTTGATCTAATTGAAATTTTGAAAAGAGCTACATGTATTCGTGATCAGCGTCGGACTTTACATAAGAAAATTGAGTTTCGTTTGAAAAAGGAGTTAGAAATTTTTTCCCTGTTCATGACGTCTCCCTGCCAAATATCCAAAAAATGTGAAAACTTTTTATTGCAATAACTTTTGATCTAATTGAAATTTTGAAAAGAGCTACATGTATTCGTGATCAGTGTCGGACTTTACATAAGAAAATTGAGTTTAGTTGGAAAAGGAGTTAGAAATTTTTTCCCTGTTCATGACGTCTCCCCTGCCAAATATCCAAAAAATGTGAAAACTTTTTATTGCAATAACTTTTGATCTAATTGAAATTTTGAAAAGCGCTACATGTATTCGTGATCAGCGTCGGACTTTACATAAGAAAATTGAGTTTCGTTGGAATAGGAGTTAGAAATTTTTTCCCTGTTCATGACGTCTCCCTGCCAAATATCCAAAAAATGTGAAAACCTTATATTGCAATAACTTTGATCTAATTTAAATTTTGAAAAGAGCTACATGTATTCGTGATCAGCGTCGGACTTTACATAAGAAACAGAAAATTGAGTTTGGTTGGAATGAGTTAGAAATTTTCCCTGTTCGCGGCGTCTCCCCTGCCGATATCCATAAATATGAAAACTTTTATTGCAATAACTTTTGATCTAATTGGAATTTTAAAAGAGCTACGTGTATTCATTGATCAAGCGTCAGACTACATCAGAAAGTAGGAGTTTGAGGATTTGGAATAGGAGTTAGAAATTTTCCCATTCATGACGTCTCCCTTTCCAAATATCCATAAAATGTGAAAATTTTATTACAATAACTTTTGATCTAATTGGGGTACGAAAGACTACATGTATTCATTGATCAGCGTCGGACTTTGTGAAAATTGAGTTTGGTTGGAATAGGAGTTAGAAATTTTTCCCCGTTCATGACGTCTCCCCTTCAAATATCATAAAATATGAAAACTTTTCATTGCAATACTTTTGATCTAATTGAAATTTTGAAAGAGCCACATGTATTCGTGATCCAGCGTCGGACTTTACATGAAAATTGAGTTTAGTTGAATGGAGTTAGAAATTTTCCCTGTTCATGACTCTCCCCTGCCAAATATCCAAAAAGGAAAACTTTTTGTGCATAACTTTGAGTCTAATTGAGTATGAAAGACTCTACATGTATTCTGCGATCAGCGTCGGACTTATCATGAAAGTGAGTTTAGGTTGGAATAGGAGTTGAAATTTTTCCCCATTCGTGTGACATCTCCCCTTGCAAATATCCAAAAATTGAAAATTTTTATTGCAATAACTTTTGATCAATTGAAATTTTGAAAAGAGCTACATGTATTCGTAGTCAGCGTCGGATTTCTGAAAATTGAGTTTGTTGGAATAGGAGTTAGAAATTTTCCCTGTTCATGACTCCTCTACCAAATATCCATAAAATATGAAAATTTCTATTGCAATAACTTTGATCTAATTGAAATTTTGAAAAGCTACATTATTCGTGATCGGCGTCGACTTGCATCAGAAAATTGAGTTTGTTGGAATAGGAGTTAAATTTTTACGTTCATGACGTCTCCCTAAAATATCAAAAATGTGAAAATTTTTGCAATAACTTTGATCTAATTGAAATTTTAAAAGAGCTACATGTATTCGTGATCAGCGTCGGATTTACATGAGAAAATTGAGTTTGGTTGGAATAGGAGTTGAAAATTTTTCCGTTCATGACGTCTCACTTCAAATATCAAAATTGAAAACTTTTATTGCAATAACTTTTGATCTAATTGAAATTTTGAAAGAGCTACATGTATTCATGAAGTCAGCGTCGGACTTTACATGAGAAATGAGTTAGTTGGAATAGGAGTTAAATTTTTCCTGTTCATGACGTCTCCCCTGCCAAATATCCAAAAATGTGCTTTTATTGCAATAACTTTGATCAATTGAAATTTTGAAAGCGCTACATGTATTCGCGATCAACGTCGGATTTTACATCAGAAATTAGTCTGGAGGAATAGGAGTTGAAATTTTCCCTGTTCATGACGTCCTGCCAAATATCCATGAAATGTGAAAACTTTTATTACAATAACTTTGATCTAATTGAAATTTTGAAAAGGCTACGTGTATTCGTGATCAGCGTCGGACTTTATCAGAAAAGTGAGTTTGGTTGGAATAGAGTTAAGTACCGTTCATGACGTCTCCCCTCCAAATATCCAAAAAGTGAAAACTTTATTGCAACCTTTTGATCTAATTGAAATTTTGAAAGACCCATGTATTCGTGATCAACGTCGGATTTACATAGAAAATTGAGTTTGGTTGAGAATAGGAGTTAAAATTTTCCTGTTCATGACGTCTCCTTGCAAATATCATAATGTAGAAAACTTTTTTCAATAACTTTTGATCTAATGAAATTTTGAAAAGCTATCATGTATTCGTGATCAGCGTCGGACTTTCATGAAAATTAGATCTGGAGTGAATAGGAGTTAGAAATTTTCCCTGTTCATGACGTCTCCCTGCCAAATATCCATAAAATGTGAAAACTTTTTTGCAATAACCTGATCTAATTGAAATTTTGAAAAGAGCAGATATTCGTGATCAGCGTCGGACTTTACATAGAAAATTGAGTTTAGTTTGGAATAGGGTTAGATTTCCGTTCATGACGTCTCCCTCCAAATATCCATAAATGTGAAACTTTTATTGCAATAACTTTTGATCTAATGAAATTTTAAAAGGCTACATGTATTCGTGATCAGCGTCAGATTTATGCAGAAAATTAGTTTGTTGAATAGGAGTTAGAAATTTTCCCCTTCATGACGTCTCCCCAAATATCCAAAAGTGAAATTTTATTGCATATAACTTTGATCTAATTAAATTTTGAAAGAGCTACATGTATTCGTGATCAGCGTCGGACTTTATCAGAAAATTGAGTTTGGTTGGAATGGGAGTTAGAAATTTTTCCTGTGTCATGACGTCTCCTGCCAAATATCCAGAAATTGAAAACTTTGTATGCAATAACTTTGATCTAATTGAAATTTTGAAAAGCTCATGTATTCGTGATCAGCGTCGGACTTTCATAGAAAATTGAGTTTGGTTGGAATAGGGTTAGAAATTTTCCCGTTCATGAACGTCTCCCCAAATATCATAAATGTGAAACTTTTTGCAAACTTTTGATCTAATGTGAAATTTGAAAGCGCTACGTATTCGTGATCAGCGTCGGATTTACATCAGAAAATTAGGTTGGTTGGAATAGTTAAATTTTCCCTGTTCATGACGTCTCCTGCAAATATCCATAAAATTGAAACTTTTCATAACTTTTGATCTAATTGAAATTTTGAAAAGAGCTACATGTATTCGTGATCAGCGTCGGACTTTACATAGAAAATTGAGTTGGTTGGAATAGGAGTTAGTAATTTTCCCTGTTCATGACGTCTCAAATATCAAAAATGTGAAACTTTTATTGCAATAACTTGATCTAGTGAAATTTTAAAAGCTACATGTATTCGTGATCAGCGTCGGACTTTACATAGAAATTGAGTTGGTTGAATAGGAGTTGAAATTTTCCTATTCGAGCTTCTCCCTGCAAATATCATAAAATGTGAAAATTTTATGGCAATAACTTTTGATCTAATTTGAAATTTGAAAAGCGCTACATGTATTCGCGATCAGCGTCGGATTTACATAGAAAATTGAGTTTGGTTGGAATGAGGAGTTAGAATTTTCCCTGTTCATGACGTCTCCTGCAAATATCAAAAAGTGATTTTATTGCAATAACTGATCTAATTAAATTTTGAAAAGGCTACATGTATTCGATGATCAGCGTCGCTTTACATAGAAATGGTTTGTTGGAATAGGAGTTGAAATTTTCCTTTCATGACTTCTCCCTGCCAAATATCCATAAAATGTGAAAACTTTTTTGCAATAACGTCTAGTGAAATTTTGAAAAGGCTACATGTATTCGTGATCAGCGTCGGACTTTACATGAAAATTGAGTCTGGTTGGAATAGGAGTTAGAAATTTTTCCTGTTCATGACGTCTCCCTGCAAATATCCATAAAATGTGGCTTTTATTGCAATAACTTTGATCTAGTGAAATTTTGAAAGAGCTCATGTATTCGTGATCAGCGTCAGACTTCCAGAAAATTAGAGTTGTTGGAATAGGAGTTGAAATTTTCCCCTGTTCATGACGTCTCCTTGCAAATATCCATAAATTGAAAACTTTTATTGCAATAACATGATCTAATTGAAATTTTGAAAAGCTACATGTATTCGTGATCAACGTCGGATTTACATGAGAAAATTGAGTTTGGTTGGAATAGGAGTTAAATTTTTCCTGTTCTGACGTCTCCCTGCCAAATATCAAAAGTGAAACTTTTGTACAATAACTTTGATCTAATTGAAATTTTGAAAAGCGCTACATGTATTCGAGATCAGCGATCAGGTTTACATCAGAAAATTAGGTCTGGTGGAATAGGGTTAAATTTTCCTGTTCATGACGTCTCCCCTCAAATATCCATAAAATGTGAAAACTTTTATTGCAATAACTTTGATCTAATTGAAATTTTGAAAAGCGCTACATGTATTCGTGATCAGCGTCGGACTTTACATCAGAAAATTGAGTTTGTTGGAATAGGAGTTAGAAATTTTCCCGTTCATGACGTCTCCTTCAAATATCCAGAAAATGTGAAAACTTTTGTGCAACAATTTTGATCTATTGAAATTTTGAAAGAGCTACATGTATTCGTGATCAGCGTCGGATTTACATGAGAAATTGATTTGGTTGGAATAGAGTTAGAAATTTTCCCGTTCATGACGTCTCCTCCAAATATCATAAAATGTGAAAATTTTATGCAATAACTTTTGATCTAATTGAAATTTTGAAAAGAGCTACATGTATTCGTGATCAGCGTCGGACTTCATCAGAAAATTGAGTTTGGTTGGAATAGGAGTTAAATTTTTCCCTGTTCATGACGTCTCCCCTGAAATATCCAAAAATAGTGAAAACTTTATTGCAATAACTTTTGATCTAATTGAAATTTTGAAAGAGCCTACATGTATTCGTGATCAGTCGGACTTTACATGAAAATTGAGTTTGGTTGGAATAGGAGTTAGAAATTTTCCTATTCATGACGTCTCCCTGCCAAATATCCAAAAATGTAAAATTTTATTGCAATAACTTTGATCTAATTGAAATTTTGAAAAGCGCTACATGTATTCCGATCAGCGTCGGATTTATCAGAAAATTGAGTTTGGTTGGAATGAGTTAGAATTTTCCCTGTTCATGACGTCTCCTGCAAATATCAAAGATGTGAAAACTTTATTGCAATAACTTTTGATCAATTGAAATTTTGAAAGCGCTACATGTATTCGCGATCAGCGTCGGACTTTACATAAAATTGAGTTTGTTGGAATAGGAGTTAGAAATTTTCCCTGTTCGACGTCCCACTAAATATCCATAAAATGTGAAAACATTTTATTGCAATAACTTTTGATCTAATTGAAATTTTGAAAGAGCTACATGTATTCATGATCAGCGTCGGACTACATGAGAAAATTGAGTCTGGATGGAATAGGAGTTAGAAATTTTCCTGTTCATGATCTCCCCTCCAAATATCCATAAAATGTGAAACTTTTATTGCAATAACTGATCTAATTGAAATTTTGAAAGAGCTACATGTATTCGTGATCAGCGTCGGATTTACATCAGAAATTGATTTGGTTGGAATAGGAGTTAGAAATTTTCCCGTTCGACGTCTCCCTGCCAAATATCCATAAAATGTAGAAAATTTTATTGCAAAACTTTTGATCTAATTGAAATTTTGAAAGAGCTACATGTATTCGTGATCAGCGTCGGACTTTACATCGAAAATTGAGTTTGGTTGGAATAGGAGTTAGAATTTTCCCGTTCATGACGTCTCCCCTCAAATATCCAAAAATGTGAAAATTTTATTGCAATAACTTTTGATCTAATTGAAATTTTGAAAAGCGCTACATGTATTCGTGATCAGCGTCGGACTTTACATAGAAAATTGAGTTTGGTTGGAATAGGAGTTAGAATTTTCCCTTTCATGACGTCTCCTGCCAAATATCCATAAAATAGTGAAAATTTATTATAATAACTTTTGATCTAATTGAAATTTTGAAAAGCTACATGTATTCGTGATCAGCGTCGGACTTTACATGAGAAAATTGAGTTTAGTTGGAAGAATTAGAAATTTTTCCTGTTCATGACGTCTCCCACTGCCAAATATCCAAAATGTGAAAATTTTATTGCAATAACTTTGATCTAATTGAAATTTTGAAAGAGCTACATGTATTCGTGATCAGCGTCGGACTTTACATGAAAATTGAGTTTGGTTGGAATAGGAGTTAGAAATTTTTCCCTGATGTGACGTCTCCCTGCCAAATATCCAAAAATGTGAAATTTTATGCAATAACTGATCTAATTGAAATTTTGAAAGAGCTACATGTATTCGTGATCAGCGTCGGATTTACATAGAAAATTGAGTTTGGTTGGAATAGGAGTTGAAATTTTCCTGTTCATGACGTCTCCTGCCAAATATCCAAAATGTGAAAATTTTTTGCAATACTTTTGATCAATTGAAATTTTGAAAAGCGCTGACATGTATTCTGATCAGCGTCGGATTTATCAGAAAATGAGTTTGTTGGAATAGGAGTTAAATTTTCCCTGTTATGACGTCTCCTGCCAAATATTCCATAAAATGTGAAAACTTTATTGAATAACTTTTGATCTAATTGAAATTTTGAAAGAGCTACATGTATTCGTGATCAGCGTCGGACTTTACAGAAAATTGAGTTTGGTTGGAATAGAGTTAGAAATTTTCCTGTTCTGACGTCTCCCTCTCAATATCCATAAAATGTGAAAACTTTTATTCAATAACTTTGATCTAATTGAAATTTTGAAAGAGCTACATGTATTCGTGATCAGTCGGACTTTACATAGAAAATTAGAGTTTGGTTGGAATAGGAGTTAAATTTTCCCCTGTTCATGACGTCTCCCTGCAAATATCATAAAATGTAACTTTTATTGCAATAACTTTTGATCTAATTGAAATTTTGAAAAGAGCTACATGTATTCTGATCAGCGTCGGCTTACATGAGAAAATTGAGTTTGGTTGGAATAGGAGTTAGAAATTTTCCTGTTCATGACGTCTCCCCTGCAAATATCCATAAAATGTGAAAATTTTATTGCAATAACTTTGATCTAATTGAAATTTTGAAAAGAGCACATATTCGTGATCAGCGTCGGACTTTACATAGAAAATTGAGTTTATGTTGGAATAGGAGTTAGAAATTTTCCTATTCAGACGTCTCCCTGCCAAATATCCATAAAATGAAAATTTATTGCAATAACTTTGATCTAATTGAAATTTTGAAAAGAGCTACATGTATTCGTGATCAGCGTCGGACTTTACATGAGAAATTGAGTTTGTTGGAATAGGAGTTAAATTTTCCTGTTCATGACGTCTCCCCTGCAAATATCCATAAAATGTGAAAACTTTTATTGCAATAGACGTCTAATTGAAATTTTGAAAAGACTACATGTATTCGTGATCAGCGTCGGATTTTACAGGAAAATTGAGTTTGGTTGGAATAGGAGTTAGAATATTTTCCCTTCGCATGACGTCTCCTGCCAAATATCCATAAAATGTGAAATTTTTATGTGCAATAACTTTGATCTAATTGAAATTTTGAAAGCGCTACATGTATTCATGATCAAGCGTCGGACTTTACATGAGAAAATTAGTTTGGTTGGAATAGAGTTAAATTTTACCTGTTCATGACGTCTCATCCAAATATCCATAAATGTGAAACTTTTATTGCAATAACTTTGATCTAATTGAAATTTTGAAAAGCGCTACATGTATTCGCTGATCAGCAGTCATTTACATCAGAAAATTGAGTTTGGTTGGAATAGAGTTAAAATTTTCCCTATGACGTCTCCCCATGCCAAATATCCATAAAATGTTGAAACTTTATTGCAATAACGATCTAATTGAAATTTTGAAAGAGCTACATGTATTCGTGATCAGCGTCGGATTTTGAAAATTGAGTTTGGTTGGAATAGGAGTTAGAAATTTTCCGTTCATGACGTCTCCTTGCAAATATCCATAAAATGTGAAAATTTTTATTGCAATAACTTTGATCTAATGAATTTTGAAAGAGCTACATGTATTCTATGATCAGCGTCGGACTTTCCATGAAAATTGAGTTTGGTTGGAATAGGGATTAGAATTTTCCCTGTTCATGACGTCTCCTGCAAATATCCATAAATGTGAAAACTTTCATTGCAATAACTTTTGATCTAATTGAAATTTTGAAAGGCTACATGTATTCGTGATCAGCGTCGGACTTTACATAAAATTGAGTTTGGTTGGAATAGGAGTTAGAAATTTTCCCTGTTCATGACGTCTCCACTGCAAATATCAAAAGTGTGAAAACTTTTATTGCAATAACTTTGATCAATTGAAATTTTGAAAGACTACATGTATTCGGTGATCAGCTCGGATTTCCATAGAAAATTGAGTTTGTTTGGAATAGGAGTTAGAAATTTTTCCCTTTCATGACGTCTCCCCTGCCAAATATCCAAAATGTGAAAACTTTATTCAATAACGATCTAATTGAAATTTTGAAAGAGCTACATGTATTCGTGATCAGCGTCGTTTACTATGAAAATTGAGTTTGGTTGGAATAGGAGTTAGAAATTTTCCCGTTCATGACTCTCCTCCAAATATCCATAAAATGTAGAAACTTTTATTGCAACAACTTTGATCTAATTGAAATTTTGAAAGAGCTACATGTATTCGTGATCAGCGTCGGACTTTTAAGAAAATTGAGTTTGGTTGGAATAGGAGTTAAATTTTTCCCTTCATGACGTCTCCTTCCAAATATCATAAAATGTGAAAATTTTTATTGCAATAACTTTTGATCTATTGAAATTTTGAAAGAGCTACATGTATTCGTGATCAGCGTCGATTTACATCAGAAAATTGAGTTTGGTTGGAATAGGAGTTAAATTTTCCCTGTTCGCGTCTCCCTGCAAATATCCATAAATGTGAAAACTTTTATTGCAATAACTTTGATCTAATTGAAATTTTGAAAGAGCTACATGTATTCGTGATCAGCGTCGGACTTTACAGAGAAAATTGAGTTGGATTGGAATAGGAGTTAGAAATTTTCCCTGTTCGCGTCTCCTGCAAATATCCATAAAATGTGAAAACTTTTAGCAATAACTTTGATCTATGTGAAATTTTGAAAAGGCTACATGTATTCGTGATCAGCGTCGGACTTTACATCAGAAAATTGAGTTTGGTTGGAATAGGAGTTAGAAATTTTCCCTTCATGACGTCTCCTCAAATATCATAAAATGTAAAATTTTATTGCAATAACTTTGATCTAATTGAAATTTTGAAAGAGCTACATGTATTCGTGATCAGCGTCGGATTTACATAGAAAATTGAGTTTGGTTGGAATAGGAGTTAGAAATTTTCCTGTTCATGACGTCTCCCTCCAAATATCCATAAAATGTGAAAATTTTATTGCAATAACTTTGATCTAATTGAAATTTTGAAAGAGCTACATGTATTCGTGATCAGCGTCGGATTTACATCAGAAAATTGAGTTAGTTTGGAATAGGAGTTAGAAATTTTCCCTGTTCATGACGTCTCCCTGCCAAATATCCATAAAATGAAAACTTTTTATGTACTTTAATCTAATTGAAATTTTGAAAAGAGCTACATGTATTTCGTGATCACGTCGGACTTTACATGAGAAAATTGGTTTGTTGGAATAGGAGTTGAAATTTTCCCTGTTCATGACGTCTCCCTGCAAATATCAAAATGTAGAAAACTTTTATTGCAATAACTTTTGATCTATGAAATTTTGAAAAGAGCTACTGTATTCGTGATCAGCGTCGGACTTTGTAGAAAATTGAGTTGGTTGGAATAGGAGTTAAATTTTTCCCTGTTCTGACGTCTCCCTGCAAATATCAAAATGTGAAAATTTTTATTGCAACTTGAATCTATGAATTTTGAAAAGCTACATGTATTCGATCAGCGTCGGATTTTACATCAAGAAAATTGAGTTTGAATAGAGATTAGAAATTTTCCCTGTTCATGACGTCTCTCCAAATATCCATAAAATGTGAAAACTTTTATTGCAATAACTTTGATCTAATTGAAATTTTGAAAGCGCTACATGTATTCGATCAGCATCGATTTACATCAGAAAATTGGTTTGGTTGGAATAGAAGTTGAAATTTTCCTGTTCATGACGTCTCCCTCAAATATCCATAAAATGTAGAAATTTTATTGCAATAACTTGATCTAATTGAATTTTGAAAAGAGCTACATGTATTCGTGATCACGTCGGACTTACATGAGAAAATTGATTGGAGGAATAGAGTTAGAAATTTTCCTTGTTCATGACGTCTCCCTGCAAATTCCATAATGTGAAAACTTTTGTACAATAACTTTGATCTAATTGAAATTTTGAAAAGAGCTCATGTATTCGTGATCAGCGTCGGACTTACATAGAAAATTGAGTTTGATTTGGAATAGGAGTTAGAAATTTTTCCTTTCTGACGTCTCCCTCCAAATATCCAAAAATGTAGCTTTTATTGCAATAACTTTGATCTAGAGAATTTTGAAAACTACATGTATTCGTGATCAGCGTCGGACTTTACATGAGAAATTAGGTTTGTTGGAATAGGAGTTGAAATTTTCCCGTTCATGACGTCTCCCCCAAAATCCATAAAATGTGAAATTTTGACAATAACTTTTGATCTATGAAATTTTGAAAGAGCCATGTATTCGTGATCAGCGTCGGATTTACATCAGAAAATGAGTTGGTTGGAATAGGAGTTAAATTTTTCCCTGTTCATGACGTCTCCCAAATATCCATAAAATGTGAAACTTTTATTGCAATAACTTTTGATCTAATTGAAATTTTGAAAGGCTACATGTATTCTGATAAGCGTCGGACTTTAGAAAATTGAGTTTGTAGGAATAGGTTAGATCACCTGTTCATGACGTCTCCTGCAAATATCCATAAATGTGAAAATTTTTGCAATAACTTTGATCAATTGAAATTTTGAAAGAGCTACATGTATTCGTGATCAGCGTCGGACTTTACATGAGAAAATTAGTTGGATGGAATGGAGTTAGAAATATTTTCCCTCTTCATGACTGTCTCCCCTGCAAATATCCAAAATGTGAAATTTTTATGCAATAACTTTTGATACTATGAAATTTTGAAAGCGCTACATGTATTCGTGATCAGCGTCGACTTTTGAAAATTGAGTTTGGTTGGAATAGGATTAAATTTTCCTGTTCATGACGTCTCTGCCAAATATCAAAAGGTGAAACTTTTATTGCAATAACTGATCAATTGAAATTTTGAAAAGCGCTACATGTATTCGGATCAGCGTCGGATTTATCAGAAAATTGAGTTTGGTTGGAATGAGGTTAAATTTTCCCTGTTCATGACGTCCCTGCCAAATATCAAAAATGTGAAACTTTATTTGCAATACTTTGATCTAATTGAAATTTTGAAAACTACATGTATTCGTGATCAGCGTCGGACTTTACATGAAAATTGAGTTTGTTGGAATAGGAGTTAGAAATTTTTCCCGTTCATGACGTCTCCCTGCAAATATCCATAAAATGTGAAAATTTTTATTGCAATAACTTTGATCTAATTGAAATTGAAAGAGCTACATGTATTCGTGATCAGCGTCGGATTTACATGAAAATTGAGTTTGGTTGGAATAGAGTTAGAAATTTTCCCTGTTCATGACGTCTCCTGCCAAATATCCATAAATTGAAACTTTTATTGCAATAACTTTTGATCTAATTGAAATTTTAGAAAGAGCTACATGTATTCGTGATACAGCGTCGGACTTTACATGAGAAAATTAGTTTGGTTGGAATAGAGTTAGAAATTTTCCCGTTCATGACGTCTCCTGCCAAATATCCATAAAATGTGAAATTTTGCAACAACTTTGATCTAATTGAAATTTTGAAAAGTACATGTATTCGTGATCAGCGTCGGACTACATGAAAATTGAGTTTGGTTGGAATAGGAGTTAGAATTTTCCCGTTCATGACGTCTCCTCAAATATCAAAATGTGAAATTTTATTGCATAACTTTTGATCTAATTGAAATTTTGAAAGAGCTACATGTATTCGTGATCAGCGTCGGATTTACATCAGAAATGAGTTTGGTTGGAATAGGTTAGAAATTTTCCTGTTCATGACTCTCCCTGCCAAATATCCATAAAATGTGAAAACTTTTATTGCAATAACTTTGATCAATTGAAATTTTGAAAAGAGCTACATGTATTCGTGATCAGCGTCGATTTACATGAAAATTGAGTCTGGAGGAATAGGAGTTAGAAATTTTTCCTTTCGAGCGTCTCCTGCCAAATATCCATAAAATGTGACTTTTATTGCAATAACTTTTGATCTAATTGAAATTTTGAAAAGAGCTATGTATTCGTGATCAGCGTCGGACTTAATAGAAAATTGAGTTTGTTGGAATAGGAGTTAGAAATTTTTCCGTTCATGACGTCTCCTCCAAATATCCATAAAATGTGAAACTTTTATTGCAAAACTTTGATCTAATTGAAATTTTGAAAAGCTACATGTATTCGTGATCAGCGTCGGATTTTAAGAAAATTGAGTTTGTTGGAATAGGAGTTAGAAATTTTCCCGTTCGCGCTCTCCTCAAATATCCAAAAATGTAAAATTTTACAATAACTTTTGATCTAATTGAAATTTTGAAAGAGCTACATGTATTCGTGATCAGTCGGATTTACATAGAAAATTGAGTTTGTTTGGAATAGGAGTTAGAAATTTTCCTGTTCATGACGTCTCCCTGCCAAATTCCATAAAATTGAAAACTTTTATTACATAACTTTTAATCAATTGAAATTTTGAAAGCTACATGTATTCGTGATCACGTCGGACTTTAATGAAAATTGAGTTTGTTGGAATAGGATTAGAAATTTTTCCTGTTCATGACGTCTCCTGCCAAATATCCAAAAATGTGAAAACTTTTATTGCAATAACTTTGATCTAATTGAAATTTTGAAAGAGCTACACATGTATTCGTGATCAGCGTCGGATTTACATGAGAAAATTGAGTTGGATGGAATAGGAGTTAGAATTTTTCCTGTTCATGACTCTCCTGCCAAATATCCAAAATGTGAAAATTTTATGGCAATAACGATCTAATTAAAATTTTGAAAGGCTACATGTATTCGGATCAGCGTCGTTTATCAAAATTGAGTTTGGTTGGAATAGAGTTAGAAATTTTTCCTGTTCATGACGTCTCTGCCAAATATCCAAAAGTGAAACTTTTATTGCAATAACTTTTGATCTAATTGAAATTTTGAAAAGGCTACGTATATCGGATCAGCGTCGGATTTACATCAGAAAATTGAGTTTGGTTGGAATAGGAGTTAGAAATTTTCCCTGTTCATGACGTCTCCTGCCAAATATCCAAAATGTGAAACTTTTATTCAATAACTTTGATCTAATTGAAATTTTGAAAAGCGCATGTATTCGTGATCAGCGTCGGATTTACATAAGAAAATTGAGTTGAAGGAATAGGAGTTAAATTTTTCCCTGTTCATGACGTCTCCCCTGAAATATCCATAAAATGTACTTTTGTACATAACTTTGATCTAATTGAAATTTTGAAAGAGCTACTGTATTCGTGATCAGCGTCGGACTTTTACAGAAATTGAGTTTGGTTGGAATAGGAGTTAGAAATTTTCCGTTCATGACGTCTCCTCCAAATATCAAAATGTGAAAACTTTTATTGCAATAACTTTGATCTAATTGAAATTTTGAAAAGCTACAATGTATTCGTGATCAGCGTCGGACTTTACATAGAAAATTGAGTTTGGTTGGAATAGGAGTTAGAAATTTTCCTTCATGACGTCTCCCTCAAATATCCATAAATGTGAAAACTTTTATTGCAATAACTTTGATCTAATTGAAATTTTGAAAGAGCTACATGTATCGTGATCAGCGTCGGACTTTATCAGAAAATTGAGTTTGGTTGAATAGAGTTAAATTTTCCTGTTCATGACGTCTCCTGCCAAATATCCAAAAATTGAAATTTATTGCAATAACTTGATCTAATTGAAATTTTGAAAAGGCTACATGTATTCGTGATCAGCGTCGGACTTTACATGAAAATTGAGTTTGGTTGGAATAGGAGTTAGAAATTTTTCCTGTTCATGACGTCTCCCCTGCCAAATATCCAAAAATGTAAAATTTTATTGCAATAACTTTGATCTATGAAATTTTGAAAGAACTACATGTATTCGTTCAGCGTCGGACTTTGGAAAATTGAGTTGTGGAATAGGAGTTAGAAATTTTCCTGTTCATGACGTCCCCTGCCAAATATCCATAAATGTGAAATTTTTATGCAATAACTTTGATTAATTGAAATTTTGAAAAGGCTACATGTATTCGTAGATCAGCGTCGGACTTTACATGAAAATTGAGTTTGGTTGGAATAGGAGTTAAATTTTCCTGTTCATGACGTCTCTGCCAAATATCCAAAAATGTGAAAACTTTTATTGCAATAACTTTGATCAATTGAAATTTTGAAAAGCGCTACATGTATTCGGATCATTCAGGTTTATCAGAAAATTGAGTTTGTTGGAATAGGAGTTAGAAATTTTCCCTGTTCATGACGTCTCCCTGCAAATATCCATAAAATGTGAACTTTTAATTGCAATAACTTTGATCTAATTGAAATTTTGAAAGAGCTACATGTATTCGTGATCAGCGTCAGACATAGAAAATTGAGTTTGGTTGGAATAGAGGTTAAATTTTTCCGTTCATGACGTCTCTCCAAATATCCAAAATGTGAAAATTTTATTGCAATAACTTTGATCTAATTGAAATTTTGAAAGAGCTACATGTATTCGTGATCAGCGTCGGACTTTACATGAGAAAATTGAGTTTAGTTGGAATAGGAGTTAGAAATTTTCCCTTTCATGACGTCTCTCAAATATCCATAAAATGTGAAAACTTTATTGCAATAACTTTGATCTAATTGAATTTTGAAAAGACCATGTATTCGTGATGGCGTCGGACTTTCATGAAAATTGAGTTTGTTTGGAATAGGAGTTAGAAATTTTTCCTTTCATGACGTCTCTGCAAATATCCAAAAGGTGAAAACTTTTTGCAATAACTTTGATCAATTGAAATTTTGAAAGCACTCATGTATTCGATCAGCGTCAGTTTACTAGAAAATTGAGTTTGTGGAATAGGGTTAGAAATTTTTCCCTGTTCATGACGTCTCCCCTGCAAATATCCAAAATTGAAATTTATTGCAATAACTTTGATCTAATTGAAATTTGAAAAGCTACATGTATTCGTGATAGCGTCGATTTACATGAAAATTGAGTTTGGTTGGAATAGGAGTTAGAAATTTTCCCGTTCATGACGTCTCCCTCCAAATATCCATAAATTTGAAAACTTTTATTGCAATAACTTTTGATCTAATGAAATTTTGAAAGAGCTACATGTATTCGTGATCATCGGACTTTATACAGAAAATTGAGTTTGGTTGGAATAGGAGTTAAATTTTCCGTTCATGACGTCTCCTCAAATATCCATAAAATGTAAAATTTTATTGCAATAACTTTGATCTATTGAAATTTTGAAAGAGCTACATGTATTCGTGATCAGCGTCGGACTATACATCAGAAAATTGAGTTTGGTTGGAATAGGAGTTAGAAATTTTTCCCTGTTCATGACTCTCCTGCCAAATATCCATAAAATTGAAAACTTTATTGCAATAACTTTGATCTAATTGAAATTTTGAAAAGAGCTACATGTATTCGTGATCAGCGTCGGATTACATAGAAATGAGTTTGGTTGGAATAGGAGTTAGAAATTTTTCCCGTTCATGACGTCTCCTGCCAAATATCCATAAAATGTGCTTTTATTGCAATAACTTTGATCTAATTGAAATTTGAAAAGAGCTACATGTATTCGTGATCAGCGTCGATACATAGAAAATTGAGTTTGGTTGGAATGAGGTTAGAAATTTTCCTTTCATGACGTCTCCCTGCCAAATATCCATAAAATTGAAACTTTTATTGCAATAACTTTGATCTATTGAAATTTTGAAAGAGCTACATGTATTCGTGATCAGCGTCGGACTTTACATGAGAAAATTGAGTTTGTTGGAATAGGTTAATTTTCCCTGTTCATGACGTCTCCCTGCCAAATATCCAAAATGTGAAAATTTTATTGCAATAACTTTGATCTAATTGAAATTTTGAAAGAGCTACATGTATTCGTGATCAGCGTCGGACTTTGAGAAAATTGAGTCTGGATGAATAGGAGTTGAAATTTTTCCTTTCATGACTTCTCCCTGCCAAATATCAAAATGTAGAAATTTTTATGCAATAACTTTGATCTATGAAATTTTGAAAAGCATACATGTATTCGGATCAGCGTCGGATTTTATCAGAAAATTGAGTTTGTTGGAATAGGAGTTAAATTTTCCCTGTTCATGACGTCTCATGCAAATATCCAAAAAGTGAAACTTTTATTGCAATAACTTTGATCAATTAAATTTTGAAAGAGCTACATGTATTCGGGATCAGCGTCGATTTACATAGAAAAGGTTTGGAATGGGAGTTGAAATTTTTCCTTTTCATGACGTCTCCTGCCAAATATCCATAAAATGTAACTTTTATTGCAATAACTTTGATCTAATTGAAATTTTGAAAGAGCTACATGTATTCGTGATCAGCGTCGGACTTTACATAGAAAGAAGTTGGATGGAATAGGAGTTAGAATTTTTCCCTGTTCATGACGTCTCCCTGCCAAATATCCATAAAATGTAGAAACTTTTAGTCAATAACTTTGATCTAATTGAAATTTTGAAAGAGCTACATGTATTCGTGATCAGCGTCGGACTTTTAGAAAATTGAGTTTGTTGGAATAGGAGTTGAAATTTTCCGTTCATCGTCCCCTCAAATATCCAAAAATTGAAACTTTTATTGCAATAACTTTTGATCTAATTGAAATTTTGAAAAGAGCTACATGTTTCGTAGATCACGTCGGACTACATAGAGAAAATTGAGTTTGGTTGGAATAGGAGTTAGAAATTTTTCCTGTTCATGACGTCTCCCAAATATCAAATGAAAACTTTTATTGCAATAACTTTGATCAATTGAAATTTTGAAAAGCTACATGTATTCGGATCAGCTCAGTTTTACATCAGAAAATTGAGTTGGATGGAATAGGAGTTAGAAATTTTCCCTGTTCATGACGTCTCCAAATATCCATAAAATGTAGCTTTTATTGCAATAACATTTGTCTGAAATTTTGAAAGAGCTACTGTATTCGTGATCAGCGTCGGACTTTACATGAAAATTGAGTTTGTTGGAATGGGAGTTAAATTTTTCCGTTCATGACGTCTCCCCAAATATCCATAAAATGAAAACTTTTTGCAAAACTTGATCTAATTGAAATTTTGAAAGAGCTACATGTATTCTGATCAGCGTCGGACTTTACATAGAAAATTGAGTTGGTGGAATAGGAGTTAGAAATTTTCCCGTTCATGACGTCTCCCTGCAAATATCCATAAAATGTAAAATTTTATTGCAATAACTTTGATCTAATTGAATTTTGAAAGAGCTACATGTATTCGTGATCAGCGTCGGACTTTACATAAAATTGAGTTTGTTGGAATAGGAGTTGAAATTTTTCCCTGTTCATGACGTCCTATATATCCAAAAATTGAAACTTTTATTGCAATAACTTTAGATCTAATTGAAATTTTGAAAAGGCTACATGTATCGTGATCAGCGTCGGACTTAGGAAATGAGTTTAGTGGAATAGGAGTTAAATTTTCCCTGTTCATGACGTCTCCTGCCAAATATCCAAAATGTGAAAACTTTATTGCAATAACTTTGATCTAATTGAAATTTTGAAAGAGCTACATGTATTCGTGTCACGTCGGATTTACATAGAAAATTGAGTTGGTGGATAGGAGTTAGAAATTTTTCCTGTTCATGACTCTCCTGCCAAATATCCAAAATGTAGAAATTTTTATGTGCAATAACTTTGATCTAATTGAATTTTGAAAAGCGCTACATGTATTCGGATCAGCTCGTTTATCAGTGAGTTTGTTGGAATAGGAGTTAGAAATTTTCCCTGTTCATGACGTCTTCTTAAATATCCAAAAGGTGAAAACTTTTATTGCAATAACTTTGATCTAATTGAAATTTTGAAAGCGCTACATGTATTCGTGATCAGCGTCGGATTTACATAGAAAATTGAGTTTGGTTGAATAGGAGTTAGAAATTTTTCCTTTCATGACGTCTCCTGCCAAATATCCATAAATGTGAAACTTTTATTGCAATAACTTTGATCTAATTGAAATTTTGAAAAGAGCTACATGTATTCGTGATCAGCGTCGGACTTTACATGAAAATTGAGTTGGAGGAATAGGAGTTAGAAATTTTCCTGTTCATGACGTCTCCCTGCAAATATCCATAAATGTGAAACTTTTATTGCAATAACTTTGATCTAATTGAATTTTGAAAAGCTACATGTATTCGTAGATCAGCGTCAGTTTACATAGAAAATTGAGTTTGGTTGGAATAGGAGTTAGAAATTTTTCCGTTCATGACGTCTCCTCAAATATCCATAAATATGAAAACTTTTATTGCAATAACTTTGATCTAATTGAAATTTTGAAGAGCTACATGTATTCTGATCAGCGTCGGATTTACATAGAAAATTGAGTTTGGTTGGAATAGGAGTTAGAAATTTTCCGTTCATGACGTCTCCTCCAAATATCATAAATGTGAAAACTTTTATTGCAATAACTTTGATCTAATTGAAATTTTGAAAACTACATGTATTCGTGATCAGCGTCGGACTTTACATAGAAAATTGAGTTTGGTTGGAATAGGAGTTAGAAATTTTCCCTGTTCATGACGTCTCCTAATATCCATAAAATATGAAAATTTTCATTAGTAACTTTTGATCTAATTGAATTTTGAAAGAGCTACATGTATTCGTGATAAGCGTCGGATTAGAAAATTGAGTTTGGTTGAATAGGAGTTGAAATTTTTCCCTGTTCATGACGTCTCCCCTGCCAAATATCCAAAAATGTGAAAACTTTTATTGCAATAACTTTGATCAATTGAAATTTTGAAAGAGCTACATGTTCGTGATCAGCGTCGGACTTTACATGAAAATTGAGTTGGTGGAATAGGAGTTAGAAATTTTTCCTGTTCATGACGTCTCCTGCCAAATATCCAAAATGTGAAATTTTTATGCAATAACTTTGATCTAATTGAAATTTTGAAAAGCGCTACATGTATTCGTGATCAGCGTCGGACTTACATGAGAAAATTGAGTTTGTTGAATAGGAGTTAGAATTTTCCTGTTCATGACGTCTCCAATCCAAATATCCAAAAGTGAAAACTTTTATTGCAATAACTTTGATCAATTGAAATTTTGAAAAGCGCTACATGTATTCGGATCAGCGTCGTTTACTCAGAAAATTGAGTTAGTTTGGAATAGAGTTAGAAATTTTCCCTGTTCACTGTCTCCCCTGCCAAATATCCATAAAATGTGAAACTTTTATTCAATAACTTTTGATCTAATTGAAATTTTGAAAGAGCTACATGTATTCGTGATCAGCGTCGGACTTTCATAGAAAATTGAGTTTGGTTGGAATAGGAGTTAATATTTTCCGTTCATGACTCTCCCTCAAATATCCATAAAATGTGAAATTTTTATTGCAATAACTTTGATCTAATTGAAATTTTGAAGAGCTACATGTATTCGTGATCAGCGTCGGACTTTACATAGAAAATTGAGTTTGTTGGAATAGGAGTTAGAATTTTTCCTTTCATGACGTCTCCCCAAATATCCATAAAATGTGAAAATTTATTGCAATAACTTTGATCTAATTGTAGAAAAGGAGCTACATGTATTCATTGATCAGCGTCGGACTTTACATGAAAATTGAGTTTGGTTGGAATAGAGGTTAGAAATTTTCCCTGTTCATGACGTCTCTGCCAAATATCCAAAGTGAAAACTTTTATTGCAATAACGTCAATTGAAATTTTGAAAAGCGCTACATGTATTCTGGATCAGCGTCGGATTTTACATGAAAGATTGAGTTTGGTTGAATAGGAGTTAGAAATTTTTCCCTGTTCATGACGTCTCCCCTGCCAAATATCCAAATGTGAAAACTTTTATTGCAATAACTTTGATCTAATTGAAATTTTGAAAAGAGCTACATGTATTCGTGATCAGCGTCGGACTTTACATGAGAAAATTGATTCTGGATGGAATAGGAGTTAGAAATTTTTCCCTGTTCATGACTCTCCTCCAAATATCCAAAATGTGAAAATTTTTATGGCAATAACTTTGATCTTTGAAATTTTGAAAAGCGCTGTATTCGTGATCATCGTTTTACAGAAAATTGAGTTTGGTTGGAATAGAGTTAGAATTTTCCCTGTTCATGACGTCTCCCAAATATCCAAAAGTGAAACTTTTATTGCAATAACTTTTGATCAATTGAAATTTTGAAAAGGCTACATGTATTCGGATCAGCGTCGGATTTATCAGAAAATTGAGTTTGGTTGGAATAGAGTTAGAAATTTTTCCTGTTCATGACGTCTCCCAAATATCATAAATGTGAAAACTTTTATTGCAATAACTTTGATCTATGAAATTTTGAAAGAGCTACATGTATTCGTGATCAGCTCGGATTTACATGAAAATTGAGTCTGGAGGAATAGGAGTTAGAAATTTTCCCTTTCTGACGTCTCCTGCCAAATATCCAAAATTGAAAACTTTTATTGCAATAACTTTGATCTAATTGAAATTTTGAAAGAGCTACTGTATTCTTGATCATCGAACTTTACATGAAAATTGAGTTTGGTTAGATAGAGGTTAGAAATTTTCCCGTTCATGACGTCTCCCTGCCAAATATCCATAAAATGTGAAACTTTGTCAATAACTTTTGATCTAATTGAATTTGAAAAGCTACATGTATTCGTGATCAGCGTCGACTTTATAGAAAATTGAGTTTGTTGGAATAGGGTTAGAAATTTTTCCCGTTCATGTCTCCCCTCAAATATCCAAAATGTGAAAATTTTATTGCAATAACTTTGATCTAATTGAAATTTTGAAAGAGCTACATGTATTCGTGATCACGTCGGACTTTCATAGAAATTGAGTTTGGTTGGAATGGGAGTTGAAATTTTTCCTGTTCATGACGTCTCCCCTGCCAAATATCCATAAAATTGAAAACTTTTATTGCAATAACTTTGATCTAATTGAAATTTTGAAAAGAGCTACATATTCGTGATAAGCGTCGGACTTTTGAAAATTGAGTTTGGTTGGAATAGGGTTAGAAATTTTCCTTTCATGACGTCTCCCCTGCCAAATATCCAAAAATGTGCTTTTATTGCAAAACTTTTGATCTAATTGAAATTTTGAAAGAGCTACATGTGTCGTGATCACGTCGATTTACATGAAAATTGAGTTGGATGGAATGGATTGAAATTTTTCCCTGTTCATGACTTCTCCCTGCCAAATATCAAAATGTAAAATTTTTGTAATAACTTTGATTAATTGAAATTTTGAAAAGACGCTACATATTCGTATCAGCGTCGGACTTTACATAGAAAATTGAGTTTGTTGGAATAGAGTTAAATTTTTCCTGTTCATGACGTCTCTGCAAATATCAAAAATGTAACTTTTATTGCAATAACTCAATTGAAATTTTGAAAAGCGCTACATGTATTCTGATCAGCGTCGGACTTTATCAGAAAATTGAGTTTGTTGGAATAGGAGTTAGAAATTTTTCCCTTTCATGACGTCTCCCTGCCAAATATCCAAAAATGTGAAACTTTTATTGCAATAACTTTTGATCTAATTGAAATTTTGAAAGAGCTACATGTATTCTGATCAGCGTCGGACTTTACATGAGAAAATTGAGTTTGGTGGAATAGGAGTTAGAATTTTTCCCGTTCATGACGTCTCCTCAAATATCCATAAATGTGAAATTTTATTGCAATAACTTTGATCTAATTGAAATTTTGAAAGAGCTACATGTATTCGTGATCAGGTCGGATTTTAAAGAAAATTGAGTTTGGTTGAATAGGAGTTAGAAATTTTTCCTTTCATGACTCTCCTCCAAATATCCATAAAATGTGAAAACTTTTATTGCAATAACTTTGATCTAATTGAAATTTTGAAAGGCTACATGTATTCGTGATCAGCGTCGGACTTTACATGAGAAAATTGAGTTTCGTTGGAATAGGAGTTAGAAATTTTTCCTTTCATGACGTCTCCTGCCAAATATCAAAAGTGAATTTTTGCAATAACTTTGATCAATTAAATTTTGAAAAGGCTTGTATTCGGATCAGCGTCAGTTTCAGAAAATTGAGTTTGTTGGAATAGGAGTTAGAAATTTTTCCCTGTTCATGACTCTCCTGCAAATATCCATAAAATGTAGCTTTTATTCAATAACTTTTGATCTAATTGAAATTTTGAAAAGAGCTACATGTATTCGACAGCTCGGACTTACATGAGAAAATTGAGTCTGGGGAATAGGAGTTAAATTTTCCCTGTGACGTCTCCCCTGCCAAATATCCATAAAATGTGAAAACTTTATTGCAATAACTTTGATCTAATTGAAATTTTGAAAGAGCTACATGTATTCAGTCAGCGTCGGACTTCATAGAAAATTGAGTTTGGTTGGAATAGGAGTTAGAAATTTTCCGTTCATGACGTCTCCTCCAAATATCCATAAAATTGCTTTTATTGCAATAACTTTTGATCTAATTGAAATTTTGAAAGAGCTACATGTATTCGTAGATCAGCGTCGGACTTTACATGAGAAAATTGAGTTTGGTTGGAATAGAGTTAGAAATTTTTCCTGTTCATGACGTCTCCCACCAAATATCCAAAGTGAAAACTTTTATTGCAATAACTTTTGATCTAATTGATATGAAAGGCTACATGTATTCGGATGGCGTCGGATTTACATAGAAAATTGATCTGGAGGAATAGAGGTTAGAAATTTTTCCTGTTCATGACGTCTCCTGCCAAATATCCATAAAATGTGAAATTTTATTGCAATAACTTTGATCTAATTGAAATTTTGAAAAGCTACTGTATTCGTAGTCAGCGTCGGATTTATCAGAAATTGGAGTTGATTTGGAATAGGAGTTAAATTTTTCCTGTTCATGACTCTCTGCCAAATATCCAAAAATGTAGCTTTTATTGCAATAACTTTGATCTAATTGAAATTTTGAAAGAGCTACATGTATTCGTGATCAGCGTCGGACTTTACATGAGAAAATTGAGTTGGTGGAATAGGAGTTAGAAATATTTTCCTGTTCATGACCTCCCCTGCCAAATATCCAAAAATGTGAAATTTTATGGCAATAACTTTGATCTAATTGAAATTTTGAAAAGGCTACATGTATTCGCTGTATCAGTTTATAGAAAATTGAGTTTGTTGGAATGGAGTTAGAAATTTTCCTGTTCTGGTCTCTGAAATATCCAAAAGATGTGAAAACTTTTTGCAATAACTTTGATCAATTGAAATTTTGAAAGGCTACATGTATCGGATCAGCGTCAGTTTATCAGAAAATTGAGTTTGTTGGAATAGGAGTTAGAAATTTTCCCTGTTCATGACTGTCCCCTGCCAAATATCCAAAATGTGAAAACTTTTATTGCAATAACTTTGATCTAATGAAATTTTGAAAGAGCTACATGTATTCGTGATCAGCGTCGGACTTTTACATGAAAATTGAGTCTGGATGGAATAGAGTTAGAAATTTTCCCTGTTCATGACGTCTCCCCTGCCAAATATCCAAAAATGTGAAAATTTTATTGCAACTTTGATCTATGAAATTTTGAAAGGCTACTGTATTCGTGATCACGTCGGACTTTACATAGAAAATTGAGTTTGGTTGGAATAGGAGTTAAATTTTCCGTTCATGACGTCTCCCTCCAAATCATAAAATGTGAAAACTTTTATTGCAATCTTTTGATCTAATTGAAATTTTGAAAGAGCCATGTATTCGTGATCAGCGTCGGACTTTACATGAAAATTGGTTTAGTTGGAATAGGAGTTAGAAATTTTCCCGTTCATGACGTCTCCCCTCAAATATCCATAAATGAAAATTTTATTGCAATAACGATCTAATTGAAATTTTGAAAGGCTACATGTATTCGTGATCAGCGTCGGATTTACATAGAAAATTGAGTTTAGTTGGAATAGGAGTTAGAAATTTTTCCCTGTTCATGACGTCTCCCTGAATATCCATAAATTGAAACTTTTATTGCAATAACTTTGATCTAATTGAAATTTTGAAAGAGCTACATGTATTCGTGATAGCGTCGGATTTACATAAGAAATGAGTTTGGTTGGAATAGGAGTTAGAAATTTTTCCCTTTCATGACGTCTCCCTGCCAAATATCCAAAAATAGAAAATTTTATTGCAATAACTTTTGATCTAATTGAAATTTTGAAAGAGCTACATGTATTCTGATCAGCGTCGGACTTTACATGAAAATTGAGTCTGGATGGAATAGAGGTTAGAAATTTTTCCCTGTTCATGACGTCTCCTGCCAAATATCCAAAATGTGAAAATTTTATGCAATATTTTGATTAATTGAAATTTTGAAAAGGCTACATGTATTCGTGATCATCGGACTTTCATCGAAAATTAGGTTTGGTTGGAATAGGAGTTAGAATTTTCCTGTTCATGACGTCTCTGCCAAATATCCAAAAGGTAGAAACTTTTATTGCAATAACTTTGATCAATTGAAATTTTGAAAGCGCTACATGTATTCGGATCAGCGTCAGTTTATCAGAAAATTGAGTTGGGGAATAGGAGTTAAATTTTCCCTGTTCATGACGTCTCCTCCAAATATCCATAAAATGTGAAACTTTTATTGCAATAACTTTGATCTAATTGAAATTTTGAAAGAGCTACATGTATTCGTGATCAGCGTCGGACTTTACATAGAAAATTGAGTTTGGTTGGAATAGGAGTTAGAATTTTCCCGTTCATGACGTCTCCTCAAATATCCAAAATGTGAAAACTTTTATTGCAATAACTTTGATCTATTGAAATTTTGAAAGAGCTACATGTATTCGTGATCATCGGATTTACATGAGAAAATAAGTTTGGTTGGAATAGGAGTTAGAATTTTTCCCTGTTCATGACGTCTCCCTGAAATATCCATTGAAAATTTTATTGCAATAACTTTTGATCTAATTGAAATTTTGAAAAGCTACATGTATTCGTGATCAGCGTGGACTTTACATAGAAAATTGAGTTTAGTTGAATAGGAGTTAGAAATTTTCCTTTCATGACGTCTCCCTGCCAAATATCCAAAAATGAAAACTTTTATTGCAATAACTTTGATCTAATTGAAATTTTGAAAGAGCTACATGTATTCGTGATCAAGCGTCGGATTTACATAAAAATTGAGTTTGGTTGGAATAGGAGTTAGAATTTTCCTGTTCATGACGTCTCCGCAAATATCCAAAAATGTGAAACTTTTATTAACTTTGATCTATGGAATTTGAAAAGAGCTACATGTATTCGTGATCAGCGTCGGACTTTACATGAGAAATTGAGTCTGGATGGAATAGGAGTTAGAAATTTTTCCCTGTTCATGACGTCTCCTAAAAATATCAAAAATGTGAAATTTTTATGCAATAACTTTGATCATAATTGAAATTTTGAAAGCGCTACATGTATTCGTGATCAGCGTCGATTTACATGGAAAATTGAGTTTGTTGGAATAGGAGTTAGAAATTTTCCTGTTCATGACGTCTCTGCCAAATATCAAAATGTGAAAACTTTTATTGCAATAACTTTGATCTAATTGAAATTTTGAAAAGGCTACATGTATTCGTGATCAGTCAGTTTTACATCAGAAAATTGAGTTTGTTGGAATAGGAGTTAAATTTTTCCCTGTTCATGACTCCTACTAAATATCCATAAATGTGAAATTTATTGCAATACTTTGATCTAATTGAAATTTTGAAAGAGCTACATGTATTCGTGATCAGCGTCGGACTTTACATGAGAAAATTGAGTCTGGAGGGAATAGGAGTAGAAATTTTTCCCTGTTCATGACGTCTCCTGCCAAATATCCATAAATGTGAAAACTTTTATTAGCAACTTTTGATCTAATTGAAATTTGAAAGAGCTACATGTATTCGTGATCAGCGTCGGATTTACATAGAAATGAGTTTGTTTGGAATAGGAGTTAAAATTTTCCCGTTCATGACGTCTCCTCAAATATCCATAAAATAGTTTTATTGCAATAACTTTGATCTATGAATTTTGAAAAGAGCTACATGTATTCGTGATCAGCGTCGGATTTACATGAGAAAATTGAGTTTGGTTGGAATAGGAGTTAGAAATTTTTCCTGTTCATGACGTCTCCTGCCAAATATCCAAAATGTGAAAATTTTTTGTAACTTTGATCTAATTGAAATTTTGAAAGAGCTACATGTATTCTGATCACGTCAGTTTACATCAGAAATGAGTTTGGGGAATAGGAGTTAGAAATTTTTCCTGTTCATGACGTCTCCTGAAATATCCAAAAATGTGAAAACTTTTTGCAATACTTTTGATCTAATTGAAATTTTGAAAAGCGCATGTATTCGTAGTCAGCGTCGGACTCATGAAAATTGAGTCTGGATGGAATAGGAGTTAGAAATTTTCCCTGTTCATGACGTCTCCTGCCAAATATCCATAAAATGTGAAAATTTTATTAATAACTTTGATCTATGAAATTTTGAAAGAGCTACATGTATTCGTGATCAGCGTCGGACTTTACATGAGAAAATTGAGTTGGATGGAATAGGAGTGAAATTTTCCCTTTCTGACGTCTCCCCTGCCAAATATCCAAAATGTGAAAACTTTTATTGCAATAACTTTGATCTTGAAATTTTGAAAGGCTACTGTATTCGTATCAGCGTCGGATTTTAAAATTAGTTGGTTGGAATAGGAGTGAATTTTCCCTGTTCATGACGTCTCCTCCAAATATCCAAAATGTAGATTTTATTGCAATAACTTGATCTATGAAATTTTGAAAACACTGTATTCGTGATCAGCGTCGGACTTACATCAGAAAATTGAGTTTGGTTAGGATAGGAGTTAAATTTTTCCCGTTCATGACGTCTCCTCCAAATATCAAAAATGTGAAAATTTTATTGCAATAACTTTTGATCTAGTAAATTTTGAAAAGGCTACATGTATTCGTGATCAGCGTCGGATTACATGAGAAAATGAGTTTGGTGGAATAGGAGTTGAAATTTTCCCTGTTCATGACGTCTCCTGCCAAATATCCATAAAATGTAACTTTTATTGCAATAACTTTGATCTAATTGAAATTTTGAAAGAGCTACATGTATTCGTGATCACGTCGGACTTTACATGAAAATTGAGTTGGTGGAATAGGAGTTAGAAATTTTTCCCTGTTCATGACTCTCCCCTGCCAAATATCCATAAAATGTGAAAATTTTATTGCAATAACTTTGATCTAATTGAAATTTTGAAAGAGCTACATGTATTCGTATCAGCGTCGGATTTACATGAAAATTAGTTGGATGGAATAGGAGTTAGAATTTTTCCTATTCATGACGTCTCCCTGCCAAATATCCATAAAATGTGAAACTTTTATTAGTAACTTTGATCTAATTGAAATTTGAAAAGGCTACTTATTCGTGATCAGCGTCGGACTTTTATAGAATGAGTTTAGTTGGAATAGGAGTTAGAAATTTTCCGTTCATGACGTCTCCTCCAAATATCCATAAGATAGAAAACTTTTGTACTCAACTAATTGAAATTTTGAAAGAGCTACATGTATTCGTGATCAGCGTCAGTTTACATAGAAAATTGAGTTTGGTGGAATAGGAGTTAAATTTTTCCTGTTCATGACGTCTCCTCTGCAAATATCCATAAAATGTGAAAACTTTTATTGCAATAACTTTGATCTAATTGAAATTTTGAAAGGCTCATGTATTCGTGATCAGCGTCGGACTGTAGAAAATTGAGTTTGTTGGAATAGGAGTTAGAAATTTTCCTGTTCATGACTTCTCCTGCCAAATATCAAAATGTAAATGGCAAACTTTCAATTGAAATTTTGAAAAGCGCTACATGTATTCGTGATCAGCGTCGGATTATAGAAAATTGAGTTTGTTGGAATAGGAGTTAGAAATTTTCCTGTTCATGACGTCTCCTGCCAAATATCCATAAAATGTGCTTTTATTGCAATACACTTGATCTAATTGAAATTTTGAAAAGAGCTACATGTATTCGTGATCAGCGTCGGACTTTACATGAAAATTAGAGTCTGGAATAGAGTTAGAAATTTTCCCTGTTCATGACGTCTCCTAAATATCATAAAATGTGAAAATTTTATTGCAATAACTTTGATCTAATTGAAATTTTGAAAAGAGCTACGCGTATTCGTGATCAGCGTCGACTTTACATGAAATGAGTTTGTTGGAATAGGAGTTAGAATTTTCCTGTTCATGACGTCTCCTGCCAAATATCCATAAATGAAAACTTTTATTGCAATAACGTCTAATTGAAATTTTGAAAGAGCTACATGTATTCGTGATCAGCGTCGGATTTATAGAAAATTGAGTTGGTGGAATAGGAGTTAGAAATTTTTCCTTCATGATTCTCCCTGAAATATCAAAAATGTGAAATTTTATGCAATAACTTTGATCTAATTGAAATTTTGGCTACATGTATTCGTGATCAGCGTCGGACTTTTAGAAAATTGAGTTGGTGGAATGAGGTTAGAAATTTTTCCCTTTCATGACGTCTCCTGCCAAATATCAAAAATGTGAAAACTTTTATGGCAATAACTTTGATCTAATAAATTTTGAAAAGCTACATGTATTCGTGATCAGCGTCGGATTTCATAGAAAATTGAGTTTGGTTGGAATAGGAGTTAGAAATTTTCCCTGTTCATGACGTCTCCTGCCAAATATCCAAAAAGGTGAAAACTTTTATTAATAACTTGATCTAATTGAAATTTTGAAAGAGCTACATGTATTCGATCAGCGTCGGACTTTAGAGAAAATTGAGTTGGATGGAATAGGAGTTAGAAATTTTTCCTGTTCATGACGTCTCCCTGCCAAATATCCATAAATGTAAGTTTTATTGCAATAACTTTGATCAATTGAAATTTTAGAAAGAGCTACTGTATTCTTGATCAGCGTCGGATTTACATAGAAAATTGAGTTTGGTTGGAATAAGTTAGAAATTTTTCCCTTCATGACGTCTCCTCCAAATATCCAAAATATGAAAACTTTTATTATAACTTTTGAAATAATTGAAAAGCTACATGTATTCGTGATCAGCGTCGAGACTTTACATGAGAAATAGTTTGGTTGGAATAGGGTTAAATTTTTCCGTTCATGACGTCTCCTTCAAATATCCAAATGTGAAACTTTTATTGCAATAACTTTGATCTAATTGAAATTTTGAAAGAGCTCATGTATTCGTGATCAGCGTCGGATTTACATGAGAAAATTGAGTTTGGTTGGAATAGGAGTTAGAAATTTTTCCCTGTTCTGACTGTCTCCCCCAAATATCAAAAATGTGAAATTTTATGAATAACTTTTGATCAATTGAAATTTTGAAAGCATACATGTATTCGTGATCAGCGTCGTTTACATAGAAAATTGAGTTTGTTGGAATAGGAGTTAGAAATTTTTCCTTTCATGACGTCTCCTGCCAAATATCCAAAAATGTGAAAATTTTATTGCAATAACATCTTTGAAATTTTGAAAGAGCTACATGTATTCGTGATCAGCGTCGGACTTTACATAGAAAATTGAGTTTGGATGGAATGGGAGTTAGAAATTTTCCTGTTCATGACGTCTCCCTGCCAAATATCCATAAATGTGAAACTTTTATTGCAATAACTTTTGATCTAATTGAAATTTTGAAAGAGCTACATGTATTCGTGATCAGCGTCGGACTTTACATGAAAATTGAGTTTGGTTGGAATAGGAGTTGAAATTTTCCCTGTTCATGACGTCTCCTGCCAAATATCCATAAAATGTGAAAACTTTTATTGCAATAACTTTGATCTAATTGAAATTTTGAAAGAGCTACATGTATTCGTGATCAGCGTCGACTTTACATGAAAATTAAGTTTGGTGGAATAGGAGTTAGAAATTTTTCCCTGTTCATGATCTCCCCTGCCAAATATCCAAAAATGTAAAATTTTATGGCAATAACTTTGATCTAATTGAAATTTTGAAAGGCTACATGTATTCGTGATCAGCGTCGGACTTTACATGAAAATTGAGTCTGGATGGAATAGGAGTTAGAAATTTTTCCCTGTTCATGACTTCTCCTGCAAATATCAAAATGTGAAAATTTTTTGCAATAACTTTGATCTAATTGAAATTTTGAAAGACTACATGTATTCGTAGTCAGCGTCGGACTTTACATGAAAATTGAGTTTGGTTGGAATAGGTTAGAAATTTTCCTGTTCATGACGTCTCCTGCCAAATATCCAAAATGAATTTTATTGCAATAACACGTCAATTGATTTTGAAAAGGCTACATGTATTCGGATCAGCGTCAGTTTTAATCAGAAAATTGAGTTTGGTTGGAATGGAGTTATTTTTCCTGTTCATGACGTCTCCTGCCAAATATCCAAAATGTGAAAATTTTATTGCAATAACGATCTAATTGAAATTTTGAAAGAGCTACATGTATTCGTGATCAGCGTCGGATTTACTAGAAAATTGAGTTTGTTGAATAGGAGTTAGAAATTTTCCTGTTCATGACGTCTCCCACCAAATATCCATAAATGTGAAAATTTTATTGCAATAACTTTGATCTAATTGAAATTTTGGAAAGAGCTACATGTATTCTTGATCAGCGTCGGACTTTATAGAAAATGAGTTTGGTTGGAATAGGAGTAGAAATTTTTCCCTGTTCATGACGTCTCCTGCCAAATATCCAAAAATGTGAAACTTTTATTGCAATAACTTTGATCTAATTGAAATTTTGAAAGAGCTACATGTATTCGAGTCAGCGTCGGATTTACATGAAAATTGAGTTGGTGGAATAGAGTTGAATTTTCCTGTTCGACGCTCTCCTGCCAAATATCCATAAATGTGAAAACTTTTATTGCAATAACTTTTGATCTAATTGAAATTTTGAAAAGAGCTACATGTATTCGTGATCAGCGTCGGACTACATAGAAAATTGAGTTGGTGAATAGGAGTTAGAAATTTTCCTGTTCATGACGTCTCCCCTGCCAAATATCATAAAATGTGAAACTTTTATTGCAATAACTTTGATCTATGAAATTTTGAAAGAGCTACATGTATTCGTGATCAGCGTCGGACTTTATAGAAAATTGAGTTTGGTTGGAATAGGAGTTAAATTTTTCCGTTCATGACGTCTCCCCAAATATCCAAAATGTGAAACTTTATTGCAATAACTTTTCAATTAATTTTGAAAGAGCTACATGTATTCGTGATCAGCGTCGGACTTTACATAGAAAATTGAGTTTGGTTGGAATAGGAGTTAAATTTTTCCCGTTCATGACTCTTGCCAAATATCATAAAATGTGCTTTTATTGCAATAACTTTGATCAATTGAAATTTTGAAAGCTCATGTATTCGTGATCAGCGTCGGACTTTTAGAAAATTGAGTTTGGTTGGAATAGGGTTAGAAATTTTTCCTGTTCATGACTTCTCCTGCCAAATATCCAAAAATGTAGAATTTTATGCATAACGATCTAATTGAAATTTTGAAAGACTACATGTATTCGTGATCAGCGTCGGATTTTACATAGAAAATTGAGTTTGTTGGAATAGGAGTTAGAAATTTTCCCTTTCATGACGTCTCCCTGCCAAATATCATAAAATGAAAACTTTTATTGCAATAACTTTGATCTAATTGAAATTTTGAAAGGACTACATGTATTCGTGATCAGCGTCGGACTTTACATAGAAAATTGAGTCTGGAAGATAGGAGTTAAATTTTTCCTGTTCATGACGTCTCCCTGCCAAATATCCATAAATGTGAATTTATTACAATAACTTTGATCTAATTGAAATTTTGAAAGAGCTACATGTATTCGTGATCAGCGTCGGATTTACATAAGAAAATTGAGTTTGGTTGGAATAGGAGTTAGAAATTTTCCTTGTTCATGACGTCTCCTCCAAATATCCATAAAATGTGAAAATTTTATTGCAATAACTTTTGATCTAATTGAAATTTTGAAAAGGCTACATGTATCGTGATCACGTCGGACTTTACATAGAAAAAGTGTGGAGATAGAGTTAGAAATTTTCCCTGTTCATGATCTCCTGCCAAATATCCAAAAATGTGAAATTTTTATGCAATAACTTTGATCTAATTAGAATTTTGAAAGGCTACATGTATTCGTGATCAGCGTCGGACTTTACATGAGAAATGAGTTGGATGGAATAGGAGTTAGAATATTTTCCCTTTCATGACCTCCCTGCCAAATATCAAAAATGTGAAAATTTTTATGGCAATAACTGATCTAATTGAAATTTTGAAAAGGCTACATGTATTCGTAGTCAGCGTCGGACTTTACATGAAAATTGAGTTTGGTTGGAATAGGGTTAGAAATTTTTCCCTTTCATGACGTCTCCTGCCAAATATCCAAAGTGAAACTTTTATTGCAATAACTTTTGATCTAATTGAAATTTTGAAAGCTACATGTATTCGTGATCAGCGTCGGACTTTACATAGAAAATTGAGTTTGGTGGAATAGGGTTAGAAATTTTCCTGTTCATGACGTCTCCCTGCCAAATATCCATAAAATGTAGAAATTTTATTGCAATAACTTTTGATCTAATTGAAATTTTGAAGAGCTACATGTATTCGTAGTCAGTGGATATCGAAAATTAGTTTGTTGGAATGAGGTTAGAAATTTCCTGTTCATGACGTCCCTCAAATATCCAAAATGAAAATTTTGTACAATAACTTTTAACTAATTAAATTTTGAAAGAGCTACATGTATTCGTGATCAGCGTCGGACTACAGAGAAAATTGAGTTTGGTTGGAATAGGAGTTAAAATTTTTCCCTTTCATGACGTCTCCTTCAAATATCCAAAAATGTGAAAACTTTATTGCAATACTTTTGATCTAATTGAAATTTTGAAAGAGCTCATGTATTCGTGATCAGCGTCGGACTTTATGAAAATTGAGTTTGGTTGGAATAAGAGTTAAATTTTTCCCTGTTCATGACTTCTCCTCCAAATATCAAAATGTGAAAATTTTATGCAATAACTTTGATCCAATTAGATTTTGAAAAGCGCTACATGTATTCTGATCATCGGATTTACATCAGAAAATTGAGTTTGTTGGAATAGGAGTTAGAAATTTTTCCTGTTCATGACGTCTCCTCCAAATATCCATAAAATGAAAACTTTTATTGCAATAACTTTGATCTAATTGAAATTTTGAAAAGAGCTACATGTATTCGTGATCAGCGTCGGACTTTACATAGAAAATTGAGTTGGAGGAATGAGTTAAAATTTTCCCTGTTCATGACGTCTCCCCTGCAAATATCCATAAAATGTGAAAACTTTATTGCAATAACTTTGATTAATTGAAATTTTGAAAAGGCTACATGTATTCGTGATCAGCGTCGGACTTTACATAGAAAATTGAGTTTGGTTGGAATAGGGTTAGAAATTTTCCCTGTTCATGACTCTCTCCAAATATCCAAAATGTGAAAATTTTATTGCAATAACTTTGATCTAATGAAATTTTGAAAGATACATGTATTCGTGATCAGCTCGGACTTTACAGAAAATTGAGTTGGTGGAATAGGAGTTAGAAATGTTCCCTGTTCATGACTCCTGCCAAATATCCATAAAATGAAAATTTTTATGGCAATAACTTTTGATCTAATTGAAATTTTGAAAGCTACATGTATTCGTGATCACGTCGGACTTTACAGAAAATTGAGTTGGTGGAATAGAGGTTAGAATATTTTCCTGTTCATGACTTCTCCCCTGCCAAATATCCAAAATGGAAAATTTTATTGCAATAACTTTGATCTAATTGAAATTTGAAAAGCATGTATTCGTGATCACGTCGGACTTTACATAGAAAATTGAGTTTGGTTGGAATAGGAGTTAGAAATTTTTTTTCATGACGTCTCTGCAAATATCCAAAGGTGAAAATTTTGCAATAACACTCTAATTGAAATTTTGAAAAGCTACATGTTTCGGATCAGCGTCGGATTTTAATCAGAAAATTGAGTTTGTTGGAATAGGAGTAGAAATTTCCCTTTCATGACGTCTCCCACCAAATATCCATAAATTGAAAACTTTTTGTGCAATAACTTTTGATCTAATTGAAATTTTGAAAGCTACATGTATTCGTGAGTCACGTCGGATTTTGAAAATTGAGTTTGGTTGGAATAGGAGTTAAATTTTCCTCTATGACGTCTCCTAAATATCCAAAAATGTGAAAACTTTTATTGCAATAACTTTTGATCTAATTGAAATTTTGAAAGAGCTACATGTATTCGTGTCAATCGGACTTTAAGAAAATTGAGTTTGTTGGAATAGGAGTTAGAATTTTTCCGTTCATGACGTCTCCTCCAAATATCCATAAATGTGAAAATTTTTATAACTTTGATCTAATTGAAATTTTGAAAATACATGTATTCGTGATCAGCGTCGGACTTACATAGAAAATTGAGTTTGTTGAATAGGAGTTGAAATTTTCCTGTTCATGACGTCTCCTGCAAATATCAAAATGTGAAACTTTTATTGCAACTTTTGATCTAAGTGTAATTTTGAAAGAGCTACATGTATTCGTGATCAGCGTCGGACTTTACATGAAAATTGAGTTGGTGGAATAGAGTTAAATATTTTCCTGTTCATGACGTCCCTCCAAATATCCAAAAATGTGAAAATTTTTATGGCAATAACGAGTCAATGTTTGAAAGGCTACATGTATTCGTGATCAGCGTCAGTTTACATCAGAAAATTGAGTTTGAAGGATAGGAGTTAAATTTTCCCTGTTCGACGTCTCCCTGCAAATATCCAAAAATGTGAAATTTTATTGCAATAACTTTTATCTAATTGAAATTTTGAAAGAGCTACATGTATTCGTGATCGGCGTCGGACTTTACATGAAAATTGAGTTGGTGGAATAGGAGTTAGAAATTTTCCTTTCTTGACTTCTCCTGCCAAATATCCAAAATGTGAAAATTTTTATGCAATCTTTGATCTAATTGAAATTTTGAAAGGCTACATGTATTCGTGATCAGCGTCGATTTACATCAAATTGAGTTTGTTGGAATAGGAGTTAGAAATTTTCCCTGTTCATGACGTCTCCCCTGCCAAATATCCAAAATCTGAAACTTTATTGCAATAACTTTTGATCTATGAAATTTTGAAAGAGCTACATGTATTCGTGATCAGCGTCGGACTTTACATGAAAATTGAGTCTGGATGAATAGGAGTTAAAATTTTCCCTGTTCATGACGTCTCCTGCAAATATCAAAATGTGAATTTTTATGCAATAACTTTGATCTAATTGAAATTTTGAAAAGCTACATGTATTCGTGATCAGCGTCGATTTTACATAGAAAATTGAGTTTGGTTGGAATAAGTTAGAAATTTTCCCTGTTCTGACGTCTCCCCTGCCAAATATCCAAAATGTGAAATTTTATTGCAATAACTTTTGATCTAATTAAATTTTGAAAGGCTACATGTATTCGTGATCAGCGTCGGATTTACATAAGAAAATTGAGTTGGAAGGAATAGGAGTTAGAAATTTTCCCTGTATGACGTCTCCTGCCAAATATCCATAAATGTAGAACTTTTATTGCAATAACTTTGATCTAATTGAAATTTTGAAAGAGCTACATTATTCGGATCACGTCGGATTTTAATAGAAAATTGAGTTTGGTTGAATAGGAGTTAGAAATTTTCCCTGTTCATGACGTCTCCTGCCAAATATCCAAAAATGTGAAAATTTTTATTGCAATAACTTTGATCTAATTGAAATTTTGAAAAGGCTACATGTATTCGTATCAGCGT
Source organism: Trichonephila clavata (assembly GCA_019973975.1). Lineage (NCBI taxonomy): Eukaryota > Metazoa > Arthropoda > Arachnida > Araneae > Nephilidae > Trichonephila > Trichonephila clavata. The sequence goes on along the minus strand of BMAO01012145.1, from coordinate 13,352 downwards.
CGACACATGAGAAAATTGAGTTTGTTGGAATAGGAGTTAGAAATTTTCCTTTCATGACGTCTCCTACCAAATATCCATAAATGGAAAACTTTATTGCAATAACTTTAGTCTAATTGAAATTTTGAAAAGCTACATGTATTCGTGATCAGCGTCGGACTTTTAGAAAATTGAGTTTGTAGAAAGGTTAGAAATTTTCCCGTTCATGACGTCTCCAATTCCATAAATGTGAAATTTTATTCAATAACTTTGATCTATGAAATTTTGAAAAGAGCTACATGTATTCGTGATCAGCGTCGGACTTTACATGAGAAAATTGAGTTTGTTGGAATAGGAGAAATTTTTCCCTGTTCATGACGTCTCCTGCCAAATATCCATAAAATGTGAAACTTTTATTGCAATAACTTTTGATCTAATTGAAATTTTGAAAAGCTACATGTATTCGTATCAGCGTCGACTTTACATGAGAAATTAGAGTCGGATGGAATAGGAGTTAAATATTTTCCTGTTCATGACGTCTCCCTGCCAAATATCCAAAAATGGAAAACTTTTATTGCAATAACTTTGATCAATTGAAATTTTGAGACTACATGTATTCGTGATCAGCGTCAGTTTTACATCAGAAAATTGAGTTTGGTTGAATAGGAGTTAGAAATTTTCCCTGTTCATGACGTCTCCTGCCAAATATAAAATGTGAAAACTTTGTATCAATAACTTTTGATCTATGAATTTTGAAAGAGCTACATGTATTCATGATCAGCGTCGGACTAATAGGAAAATTGAGTTTGGTGGAATAGGAGTTAGAAATTTTTCTGCATGACTTCTCCCTCCAAATATCCAAAAATGTGAAAATTTTTATTAATACTTTTGATCTAATTGAAATTTTGAAAAGCTACTGTATTTAACATCAGCGTCGGATTTTACAGAATTGAGTTTGGTTGGAATAGGAGTTAGAAATTTTTCCCTGTTCATGACGTCTCCTGCCAAATATCCATAAAATGTGAAAATTTTATTGCAATAACTTTGATCTAATTGAAATTTTGAAAGAGCTACTGTATTCTGATCACGTCGGACTTTAAGAAGGTTGGATGGTAGGGTTAAATTTTTCCTTTCATGACTTCTCCCTGCCAAATATCCAAAATGAAATTTTATGCAATAACTTTTGATCAATTGAAATTTTGAAAGCGCTACATGTATTCGTGATCAGCGTCGATTTACATCAGAAAATTGAGTTTGGTTGGAATAGGAGTTAGAAATTTTCCCTGTTCATGACCTCCCCTGCCAAATATCCATAAATGTAAACTTTTATTGCAATAACAAGTCTATGAAATTTTGAAAGAGCTACATATTCGTGATCAGCGTCGGACTTTACATGAAAATTGAGTTGGAATGGAATAGGAGTTAGAAATTTTCCTGTTCATGACGTCTCCCCTGCCAAATATCCATAAAATGTGAAAACTTTTCATTGCAATAACTTTTGATCTAATTGAAATTTTGAAAGAGCTACTGTATTCGTGATCAGCGTCGGATTTACTAGAAAATTGAGTTTGGTTGGAATAGAGTTAGAAATTTTCCTATTCATGACGTCTCCACCAAATATCATAAATGTGAAACTTTTATTGAATAACTTTGATCTAATTGAAATTTTGAAAAGGCTACATGTATTCGTGATCAGCGTCGGACTTTACATGAGAAAATTGAGTTGTGGAATAGAGTTAAATTTTCCCTGTTCATGATCTCCCACCAAATATCCAAAATGTAAAACTTTTATTGACATCTTTTGATCTAATTGAAATTTTGAAAGCGCTACATGTATTCGTCAGCGTCGGATTTACATCAGAAAATTGAGTCTGATGGAATAGGAGTTAGAATATTTTCCCTGTTCATGAGCGTCTCCTGCAAATTCCAAAAATGTGAAAATTTTGCAACTAACTTTGACTAATTGAAATTTTGAAAGACGCTACATGTATTCGTGATCAGCGTCGGATTTACACAGAAAATTGAGTTTGGTTGAATAGAGTTAGAATTTTTCCTGTTCATGACGTCTCCTGCCAAATATCAAAAGGTGAACTTTATTGCAATAACTTTGATCAATTGAATTTTGAAAGGCTTATTCCGATCAGCGTCGTTTAAATGAAAATTGTTTGGTTGGAATAGGAGTTAGAAATTTTTCCCTGTTCATGACGCTCTCCCACCAAATATCCATAAAATGTGAAAACTTTTATTGCAATAACTTTTGATCTATGAAATTTTGAAAGAGCTACATGTATTCGTGATCAGCGTCGGACATAGAATGGTTTGGTTGGAATAGGATTAGAATTTTTCCTGTTCACGACATCTCCCTGCCAAATATCCATATGTAATTTATTGAGTAACTTGATCTGTTGAAATTTTGAAAGAGCTACATGTATTCATTGATCACGTCGGACTTTACATGAAATATTTGTTTGGAATAGGAGTTAGAAATTTTTCCGTTCTGACTCTCCTAATATCCAAATGTGAAAATTTTATTGCAATAACTTTTGATCTAATTGAAATTTTGAAAGAGCTACATGTATTCGTAGTCAGCGTCGGATTTACATAGAAAATAGAGTTTGTTGGAATAGGAGTTGAAATTTTTCCCTGTTCATGACGTCTCTGCCAAATATCCATAAATGTGAAACTTTTATTGCAATAACTTTTGATCTAATTGAAATTTTGAAAGAGCTACATGTTCGAGTCAGCGTCGGATTTGCAGAAAATTGAGTTGGATGGAATAGGTTAGAAATTTTTCCCTGTTCATGACCTCCCTGCCAAATATCAAAATGTAGAAATTTTATGGCAATAACTTTGTCAATTGAAATTTTGAAAAGCCTACATGTATTCGTGATCAGCGTCAGTTTATCAGAAAATTGAGTTTGGTTGGAATAGGTTAGAAATTTTTCCCTATTGTGATCCCCACTCCCAAATATCCATAAAATGTGCAAAACTTTTATTGCAATAACTTTGATCAATTGAAATTTTGAAAGATACATGTATTCGTGATCAGCGTCAGACTTCATGAAAATTGAGTTGGTGGAATAGGAGTTAAATATTTTCCCTGTTCATGACGCTCCAAATATCAAAAATGTGAAAATTTTATGGCAATAACTTTTGATCAATTGAAATTTTGAAAAGCTACATGTATTCTTGATCAGCGTCGATTTACATAGAAAATTGAGTTTGGTTGGAATAGGAGTTAGAAATTTTCCCTGTTCATGACGTCTCCTGCCAAATATCCATAAATGTGAAACTTTTATTGCAATAACTTTGATCTAATTGAAATTTTGAAAAGGCTACATGTATTCGTGATCAGCGTGGATTTACATGAAAATTGGTCTGGAAGGAATAGGAGTTGAAATTTTTCCCTTTCATGACGTCTCCTGCCAAATATCCATAAAATGTGAAATTTTTTTGCATCTTGATCAATTGGAAATTTTAGAAAAGCGTACATGTATTCGTGATCAGCGTCAGTTTACAATCAGAAAATTGAGTTTGGTTGGAATAGGAGTTGAAATTTTTCCTGTTCATGACGCTCTCCACTAATATCAAAATGTGAAATTTTTATTGCAATAACTTTTGATCAGTGAAATTTTGAAAGAGCGCTACATGTATTCGTGATCAGCGTCGGACTTCAGTGAAAATTGAGTTTGGTTGGAATAGGAGTTGAAATTTTCCTTTCATGACGTCTCCCTGAAATATCCATAAAATGTGCTGTATCAATACTTTGATCTAATTGAATTTGAAAAGGCTACATGTATTGTGATCAGCGTCGGACTTTGAGAAATGAGTTTGTTTGGAATAGGTTAATTTTTCCCGTTCGACGTCTCCCTCAAATATCATAAAATGTGAAAACTTTTATTCAATAACTTGATCTAATTGAAATTTTGAAAAGACTACATGTATTCATGATCAGCGTCGGACTTTGTAGAAAATTGAGTCTGGATGGAATAGGAGTTAATATTTTCCTGTTCATGATCTCCCCTATATCCATAAATGTGAAAATTTTATTAGCAACTTTGATCTAATTGAAATTTTGAAAGAGCTACATGTATTCGTGATCAGCGTCGGACTTCATAGAAAATTGGTTTGTTGGAATGGAGTTGAAATTTTTCCTGTTCATGACGTCTCCCCTCCAAATATCCATAAAATGTGAAAATTTTATTGCAATAACTTTTGATCTAATTGAAATTTTGAAAGAGCTACATGTATTCATTGATCAGCGTCGGACTTTTAAGAAAATTGAGTAGTTTGGAATAGGAGTTAGAATTTTTCCCTGTTCATGACGTCTCCTGCCAAATATCCATAAAATGTAGCTTTTATTGCAATAACTTTTGATCTAATTGAAATTTTGAAAGACTACATGTATTCGAATCACGTCGGACTTTACGCAGAAAATTGAGTTGGTGGAATAGGATTGAAATATTTTCCCTGTTCTGGGCATCTCCCTGCCAAATATCAAAATGTGAAAAGTTTTATACATTAACTTTGATCAATTGAAATTTTGAAAAGCTACATGTATTCGTGATCAGCGTCAGACTTTACATAGAAAATTGAGTTTGGTTGGAATAGGAGAGTTAAAATTTTCCCTGTTCATGACGTCTCCCTGCAAATATCCATAAAATGTGAAAACTTTTATTGCAATAACGATAATTGAAATTTTGAAAGAGCTACATGTATTCGTGATGTACGGACTTTCTTAGAAGAATTAGTTTGGTGGAATAGGAGTTGAAATTCCTGTTCATGATTCTCCTGCAAATATCAAAATTGAAAATTTTTATGCAATAACTTTGATCTAATTGAGAATTTTGAAAAGCGCTACATGTATTCGTATCAGCGTCGGATTTACATCAGAAGAATTGAGTTTGTGGAATAGGAGTTAAAATTTTCCCTGTTCATGACGTCTCTGCCAATATCAAAATGTAAAACTTTTTTGCAATAACTTTTGATCTATGAAATTTTGAAAGAGCTACAGTATTCGTAGATCATCGGACTTTACATGAAAATTGAGTTTGGAGGAATAGGAGTTGAAATTTTCCCTGTTCTTGACGTCTCCTGCCAAATATCATAAATGTGAAAACTTTTATTGCAATAACTTTTGATTGATGTAATTTGAAAGCGCTACATGTATTCGGATCAGCGTCGGATTTACATCAGAAATGAGTTTGGTTGGAATAGGAGTTGAAATTTTCCCTGTTCATGACTCCCTGCCAATATCCATAAAATGTGAAATTTTTATTGCAATAACTTTTGATCTAGTGGAATTTTGAAAGAGCTACATGTATTCGATCAGCGTCGGACTTATGAAAATTGTTTGGTTGAATAGGAGTTAAAATTTTCCTGTTCATGAGTCTATCCCTGCAAATGGATTGAAATTTTGAAAGAGCGATACATGTATTCGTGATCAGCGTCCATTTACATGAGAAAATTGAGTTTGATTTGGAATAGGAGTTAGAATTTTTCCCGTTCATGACGTCTCCTGCCATATCATAAAATGTTGAAAACTTTTATTGCAATAACTTTTGATCTAATTGAAATTTTGAAAGAGCTACATGTATTCGTGATCAGGTGTGACTTTACATGAAAATGAGTCTGGATGGAATAGGAGTTAGAAATATTTTCCCTTTCATGACGTCCCCTGCCAAATATCCAAAATGTAGATTTTATGGCAATAACTTTTGATCTATTGGAAATTTTGAAGGCTACATGTATTCTAGTCAGCGTCGACTTTATCATGAGAAAATGAGTTAGTTGGAATGAGGAGTTAGAAATTTTTCCTGTTCATGATTCTCCGCCAAATATCAAAATGTAGAAATTTTATGTGCAACATCTAGATCTATTATTTTGAAAAGGCTACATGTATTCGTGATCAGCGTCGGACTTTACATGAAATTGAGTTTGGATTGGAATAGGAGTTAGAAATTTTCCCTGTTCTGACGTCTCTCCAAATATCAAAAATTGAAAACCTTTTATTGCAATAACGATCAATTAGAATTTTGAAAAGCATATCGTATCAGTTTTACATCAGAAATGAGTTTAGTTGAATAGGAGTAGAAATTTTCCCTATTCATGACGTCTCCCTGAAATATCCATAAAATGTGAAAATTTTTATTGCAATAACTTTTGTATCTAGTAAATTTGTGAAAAGGCTACATGTATTCGTGATCATCGGACTGTAATGAAAATTGAGTTTGAGTTGGAATAGGAGTTAGAAATTTTCCCTGTTCATGACGCTCCTGCCAAATATCAAAAGTGAAATTTTATTCAATAACTGATCTATGAAATTTTGAAAAGCTACATGTATCATGATCAGCGTCGGACTTTACATGAAAATTGAGTCTGGTGGAATGAGTTAAATATTTTCCCTGGCTCTTCCTGCCAAATATCAAAATGTGAAAATTTTATGGAATAACTTTTGATCAATATGAAATTTTGAAAGGCTACTGTATTCGTGATCAGCGTCAGTTTTACATCAGAAAATTGAGTTTGGTTGAAGAGTTAGAAATTTTCCTGTTCATGACGTCTCCCAAATATCCATAAAATGTAGAAAACTTTTGATTGCAATAACTTTTGATCAATTGAAATTTTGAAAGAGCTACATGTATTCGTGATCAGCTCGATTTACATGAGAAAATTGAGTTGGTGGAATAGGAGTTAGAAATTTTCCCTTTTCATGGTTACTCCTCCAAATATCAAAATGTGAAAATTTTTATGGCAACTAACTTGACCAATTAGAAATTTTGAAAAGGCTACATGTATTCGTGATCAAATGATTTTACATGCAGAAAATTGAGTTTGGTTGGAATAGGAGTTAGAAATTTTCCTTTCTTGGTCTCCCCTGCCAAATATCCATAAAATGTTAAAACTTTTATTGCAATAACTTTGATCTAATGAAATTTTGAAAGAGCTCATGTATTCGATGATCAGCGTCGGACTTTACATAAAAATTGAGTCTGAAGTAGGAGTTAGAATTTTTCCTTTCATACGTCTCCCCTGCCAAATATCCATAAAATGTGAAAACTTTTATTGCAATAACTTTTGATCAATTGAAATTTTGAAAGAGCTACATGTATTCGTGATCAGCTCGGACTTTACATGAGAAAATTGAGTTTGGTTGAATAGGAGTTAATTTTCCCTGTTCATGACGTCTCCGAAATATCCAAAAATGTCTTATTGCAATAACTTTGATCTAATTGAAATTTTGAAAGACTACATGTATTCGTATCGACGTCGGACTTCTACATGAAAGATTGATCTGGATGAATAGGAGTTAGAAATTTTCCCTGTTCATGACTCTCCTGCCAAATATCAAAATGTGAAAATTTTATGGCAATAACTTTGATCAATTGAAATTTTGAAAAGCGCTACATGTATTCGTGATCAGCGGTCGGATTTTACAGAAAATTGAGTTTGGTTGGAATAGGAGTTGAAATTTTCCCTGTTCATGACGTCTCCCCTGCCAAATATCAAAAATGTGAAAACTTTTATTGCAATAACTTTGATCTAATTGAAATTTTGAAAAGAGCTACATGTATTCGTGATCAGCGTCGGACTTTATGAGAAAATTGAGTTGGTGGAATAGGAGTTGAAATTTTCCTTTCATGACTCTCCCCTGCCAAATATCCAAAAATGTGAAAATTTTTATAGCTAACTTTGATTAATTGAAATTTGAAAAGCTACATGTATTCGTGATCATCGCATTTACATAAAATTGAGTTTGGTTGAATAGGAGTTAGAAATTTTCCCTTTCATCGACGTCTCCCTGCCAAATATCATAAAATGTGAAACTTTTATTGCAATAACTTTTGATCTAATTGAAATTTTGAAAAGACTACATGTATTCGTGATGCGTCGGACTTTGATAAAATTGAGTCTGGAAGAAGGGTTAGAAATTTTCCGTGTTCATGACTCTCCTGCCAAATATCCATAAATGTGAAAACTTTTATTGCAATAACTTTTGATCTAATTGAAATTTTGAAAAGGCTACATGTGATGGCGATCAGCGTCGGATTTACATCAGAAAATTGGGTTTGGTTGGAATAGGAGTTAGAAATTTTTCCCTATTCATGACGCTCCCTGCCAAATATCCATAAATGTGAAAATTTTTATTGCAATAACTTTTGATCTAATTGAAATTTTGAAAAGGCTACATGTATTCGTGATCACGTCGGATTTACATGAAAATTGAGTTTGGTTGGAATAGGAGTTAAATTTTCCCTGTTCATGACGTCTCCTGCCAAATATCCATAAAATGTGAAAACTTTTATTCAATAACTTTTAGATCTAATTGAAATTTGAAAGAGCTACATGTATTCTTGATCAGCCGGACTTCTACATGAGAAAATTGAGTTTGTTGGAATAGGGTTAAATTTTCCCGTTCATGACGTCTCCCCTGCCAAATATCCATAAATGTAAAATTTTATTGCAATAACTTTGATCTAATTGAATTGAAAGAAAAGAGCTACATGTATCGTGCATCAGCGTCGGACTTTACATGAGAAAATTGAGTCTGGATGGAATAGAGTTAGAAATATTTCCCTGTTCTGATCTCTGCCTAAATATCAAAAATGTAAAATTTTATTAGCTAACCAGTCTAATTGAAATTTTGAAGCAGCTAATGTATTCGTGATCAGCGTCGGACTTTACATGAGAAAATTGAGTTGGTGGAATAGGAGTTAGAAATTTTTCCCTGTTCATGACTGTCTCCCTGCCAAATATCAAAATGTGAAAATTTTTATGGCAATAACTGATCTAATTGAAATTTTGAAAAGCAGCTACATGTATTCGTGATCAGCGTCGGACTTTACATGAAAATTGAGTTTAGTTTGGAATAGAGTTGAAATTTTCCCTGTTCATGACGTCTCTGCCAAATATCCAAAATGAAAACTTTTATTGCAATAACACGTCAATTGAAATTTTGAAGGCATACATGTATTCTGATCAACGTCAGTTTTATCAGAGAATGAGTTTGAGTTGGAATAGGAGTTAGAAATTTTTCCTTTTCATGACGTCTCCCACAAATATCCATAAATGTGAAAATTTTATTGCAATAACTTTTGATCTAATTGAAATTTTGAAAGAGCATGTATTCGTGATCAGCGTCGGACTTTATAGGAAAATTGAGTTTGCTTGGAATAGAGTTAAATTTTCCCTGTTCATGACGTCTCCCTGCCAAATATCCATAAAATGTGAAAACTTTTGTACAATAACTTTGATCTAATTGAAATTTTGAAAGAGCCTACATGTATTCGTGATCAGCGTCGGATCTACATGAAAATTGAGTTTGTTTGAATAGGAGTTAAATTTTCCCGTTCATGACGTCTCCTCCAAATATCCATAAAATGTGAAAATTTTATTGCAATAACTTTTGATCTAGTAAATTTTGAAAAGGCTACATGTATTCGTGATCAGCGTCGGACTTTTAAGAAAATTGAGTTTGTTGGAATAGGAGTTAGAAATTTTCCCTGTTCATGACGTCTCCACAAATATCCATAAATGTAAAATTTTATTGCAATAACTTGATCTAATTGAAATTTTGAAAGAGCCATGTATTCGTGATCGCGTCGGACTTTACATGAGGAAAATTGAGTTGGTCGGAATAGAGTTAAATTTTCCCTATTCATGACTCTCCTGCCAAATATCAAAATGTGAAAATTTTAATGGAATAACTTTGATCAATTGAAATTTTGAAAGGCTACATGTATTCGTAGTCAGCGTCGATTTTACATAGAAAATTGAGTTTGGTTGGAATAGGAGTTAGAAATTTTCCCTGTTCATGACGTCTCCTACCAAATATCATAAAATGTGAAACTTTTGTGCAATAACTTTGATCTAATTGAAATTTGAAAAACCACATGTATTCGTGATCACTCGGACTTTTTAAGAAAATTGAGTTGGTGGAATAGGAGTTAGAAATTTTTCCCTGTTGATTCTCCTGCCAAATATCAAAATGTGAAAATTCATTGGCAATAACTTTGATCTAATTGAAATTTTGAAAAGCAGCTACATGTATTCGTGATCAGCGTCACGTTTACATAAGAAATTGAGTTTGGTTGGAATAGAGTTAGAAATTTCCCTGTTCATGACGTCTCCCTGCCAAATATCCATAAAATGTGAAAACTTTTATTACAATAACTTTTGATCTAATTGAAATTTTGAAAAGAGCTACATGTATTCGTGATCAGCGTCGGACTTGTAGAAAATTGAGTTAGGTGGAATAGGAGTTAGAAATTTTCCCTGTTCATGACGTCTCCCTGCAAATATCATAAATGTGAAAATTTTTATTGCAATAACTTTGATCTAATTGAAATTTTGAAAGAGCTACATGTATTCGTGATCAGCGTCGGACTTTACATGAGAAAATTATTTGGTTGGAATGGGAGTTAGAAATTTTCTCCTGTTCATGACGTCTCCCTGCCAAATATCCATAAAATGTGAAACTTTTATTGCAATAAGCAGATCTATGAAATTTTGAAAAGGCTACATGTATTCGTGATCAGCGTCGACTTTACATGAAAATTGAGTTTGTGTTGGAATAGGAGTTAGAAATTTTCCCGTTCATGACGTCTCCCTCAAATATCCATAAAATGTGAAAATTTTATTGCAATAACTTTTGATCTAATTGAAATTTTGAAAGGCTACATGTATTCGTGATCAGCGTCGGACTTTACATGAGGTGATTTGGTTGGAATAGGTTAGAAATTTTCCCTGTTCATGACGTCTCCTAAATATCCAAAATGTGAAAACTTTTTGCAATAACTTTGATCTAATTGAAATTTTGAAAAGCGCTACATGTATTCGTGATCAGCGTCGGACTTTACATGAGAAAATTGAGTTGGTGGAATAGGAGCTTAGAATATTTCCTGTTCATGACTCTCCTCAAATATCCAAAATGTGAAAATTTTGTATCTTTTGATCAATTGAAATTTGAAAGGCTACATGTATTCGTGATCAGCGTCGGATTACATCAGAAAATTGAGTTTGGTTGGAATAGGAGTTAGAAATTTTCCCTGATGTGACGTCTCTGCCAAATATCATAAAATGTGAAAACTTTTGTGCAATAACTTTTGATCTAATTGAAATTTGAAAGAGCTACATGTATCGTGATCAGCGTCGGACTTTACATGAGAAAATTGAGTTGGTGGAATAGGAGTTAGAAATTTTCCCTTCATGACTTCTCCCTGCAAATATCAAAATGTGAAAATTTTATATTAACTTTTGATCTAATTGAATTTTGAAGAAGCATACATGTATTCGTATCATGCGTCGGATTTATCAGAAAATTGAGTTTGGTTGGAATAGGAGTTAAATTTTCCTGTTCATGCTCTCCCCTAAATATCATAAAATGTGAAACTTTATTGCAATAACGATCAATTGAAATTTGAAAGAGCTACATGTATTCGTGATCAGCGTCGGATTTACATGAGAAAATTGAGTTGGATGGTGAGTTAGAAATTTTTCCTGTTCATGACTTCTCCCCTGCCAACATATCCAAAATGTGAAAATTTTTATGGCAATAACTTTTGATCTAATTGAAATTTTGAAAGACTACATGTATTCTATCAGCGTCGATTTTACATCAGAAAATTAGTTTGGTTGGAATAGGAGTTAGAAATTTTCCCTGTTCATGACGTCTCCCTGCCAAATATCCAAAAAGTACTTTTATTGCAATAACTTTGATCTAATTGAAATTTTGAAAGAGCTACATGTATTCATGATCAGCGTCGGACTTTACATAAGAAAATTGAGTCTGAAGGAATAGGAGTTAGAAATTTTTCCTTTTCATGACGTCTCCCCTACCATAATATCCATAATGACTTTCTTGAATAACTTTTTGATCTAATTGAAATTTTGAAAAGAGCTACATGTATTCGTGATCAGCGTCGGACTTTACATGAAAATTGAGTTTGGTTGGAATAGAGTTAGAAATTTTCCGTTCCATGATGGACGTCTCCTGCCAAATATCCAAAATGTGAAAACTTTATTGCAATAACTTTTGATCTAATTGAAATTTGAAAGAGCCTACATGTATTCGTGATCAGCGTCGGACTTTACATGAGAAAATTGAGTCTGGTGGAATAGGGTTAGAAATTTTCCCTGTTCATGACCCGCTGCCAAATATCAAAATGGTCAAATTTTAGGCAACTTTTGATCTAAAATTGAAATTTTGAAGCGCTACATGTATTCGTGATCAGCGTCGAGTTTTAGTAGAAAATTGAGTCTGGTGGAATGAGGAGTTAAATCCCTGTTCATGACTTCTCCTGCCAAATATCCAAAATGTGAAAACTTTTATGTAATAACTGATCTAATTGAAATTTTGAAAGCTTGTATTCGTATCAGCGTCGGACTTTACATAGAAATGAGTTTGGTTGGAATAGGAGTTAGAAATTTTCCCTGTTCATGACGCTCCTGCAAATATCAAAGGGAAACTTTATTGCAATAACTTTAGTCAATTGAAATTTTGAAAGGCTACATGTATTCGGATCAGCGTCAGTTTATAGAGAATTGAGTTTGGTTGGAATAGGAGTTAGAAATTTTCCTGTTCTGGAGCTCCCTGCCAAATAATATCCATAAAATGTGAAATTTTTATTGCAATAACTTTTGATCTAATTGAAATTTTAGAATAAGAGCTACATGTATTACGTGATCAGCGTCGGACTCTTACATAGAAAATTGGTTTGGTTGGAATAGGAGTTGAAATTTTTCCCTAGTTCATGACGTCTCCCTGCCAAATATCCATAAATGTAAAACTTTTATTGCAATAACTTTTGATCTAATTGAAATTTTGAAAAGAGCTACATGTATTCGTGATCAGCGTCGGACTTTACATGAGAAATTGAGTTTGTTGGAATAGGAGTTAGAATTTTTCCTTCATGACATCTCCCCTCCAAATATCCATAAAATGAAAATTTTATTGCAATAACTTTTGATCTAATTAAATTTTGAAAAGACTACATGTATTCGTGATCAGCGTCGGACTTACATGAAAATTGAGTTTGGTTAGGGGAGTTAAATTTTCCCTGTTCGACGTCTCCTGCCAAATATCATAAAATGTGAAAATTTTATTGCAATAACAGATCTATCGAAATTTTGAAAAGAGCTACATGTATTCATTGATCAGCGTCGACTTTACATGAGAAAATTGAGTCTGGATGGAATAGAGTTAGAAATATTTTCCTGTTCATGACTTCTCCCCTGCCAAATATCCAAAATGTAAAAATTTTTATGGCAATAACAGTCTTGAAATTTTGAAAGCGCTACATGTATTCGTGATCAGCGTCAGTTTTGCATCAGAAAATTGAGTTTGCGTTGGAATAGGAGTTAGAATTTTCCTGATG
>BMAO01012144.1:0-45083 GCA_019973975.1 Trichonephila clavata | reverse complement strand
TTTATTTGAACGTAATTAAAAGGATTCTAATTTGAATGTATAAAATTTCTTAATCACAAAAATGCGAAGAATTTTAAAAGCATGTGGTAAAAAATTAATCTACCTTCATGAGATGGCTGAATAATAGATTAACATGGAAAATCTTTAAGTTCGAAAGTGTTTATTATTAACTATGTTTTAAGCCTTCACTTCAGCCTTTGTCTAATAAAATTTATGAATATATTTTAACTTTTTCTTAATTTTTTTAAATTTATTGGCTGAAGAATTGAAAAATATGTGATCTTAATAAATATTTTAAGGGAAGTGGCAAAAAAGAAATTATTCAAATATCGTGAACAATCCTAAATGAACAGAAAACAAAGGCAATAATCTTTCTGTTAATGAACTTTTTTAAGGAGAGGAAAAACATCCTTCAGAACTCATTTTTATAAGAAAATTCGTCCCAATTGAGCTGCTTCTCATCTTGAAACAATCTTTGTTTTTAAAAGTACTACCTTCTCAGTTCATTTGATTTTCAAATGGATATATTCTAATTAGATATAAACTGTGTCTATATTTTAACCATTTCCAGTTCTATAACCCTATTTGTGTAATACCAAGCCAACTATCAAGTACCTTTCATAACGCAAGAATGCAATTAGAATTTTTTTAGATTTCTGCAACCAAAAAAATTTGATATTAAGGTTTCGCAATTACAAATTGTTTTCCAACAAATTTAAGAATAATAATTGTTTTGCAAATGAATCTTTCATTTAAGACAATCTATTATATTAAGTAGGATTTGCAATCCTGTGTCATATTTTTAATCCCGAGATTTCGGGATTACATTATCCAAATCCCGGGATTAGGATTGGACTATTTATTAAAAATACTTACATATTAGTATAGTTGAAATTGCATAATAAAACTGAAAATATAATTAAAAATTGATTTAATGTTATTTTAATGAAACGAATAAAAAATTAATTCATCATAAAAACAAATAAAAATAGTACAAAATGAAATTTAAAATAAGCATTTCTTGTGCTTCTGTAAATAAGCTTTTAAAAACACAGCTCCTCTAGTTTTTCATCGTTGGAACGGCTTCTTAGTTTTGTTACAAATTGTTCTGACGTAGAAAATGCACGTTCGAATTCTTTACTAGTAGGTATTATCGTCATTAAATAGGAGTATGCTCTTTTCAGGTAGTCACCTCATCTCCATTTTTTTTTAAAAAAAGAGACATTTCTTTTTGAATTTTAGATGATGATTTTTGATGAACTCTACAGATCTTTGTTTTAAAGGTATTTATATAGCCTCATAGAGCCTTTTCAATGTTTCGCTAAATTTGCTGCCAAAGGTGGTAAAGTCGCCAATTTCGTAAAACCTGTGCGCATCTTCTATGGTTGCCATAACCTTATCTTTTAAATTCACTCTGAGAAGCAAATTTTGCTTGTAAAACTCAATTTTCCCTCGAGAAGAGTATTGCTGCTGCGAAAATAACATACGTGGATTGTTTCAATATGCGTGGCAAAAGTGGATTAAAATACACACACACAGTAATAAATATTTTTTAAAAATGCAATTAAATTTAAATAATTTCTGTGAAAGATGATTTCCATCTCTTTAAAATATTTTAAATATGTCATAAAAGATGGAAATTACTGTTGCTGTAATATTAACGTTTGTACATGACATCAAAGGACACGAAGAGCTTTATGAATGTGTACGATGTACATATTCAAATGTACAGAGCCGCTTTTACCTTGCAAACGAATTACTTTTTAATGCACCATCTGTGCAGAAAAATAAGTTTATTTGAAGCATAAATATGCTTCGTAAAATTAACTTGATTTAAGGCTTTAAGGTTTATATTATGGGGCTTAAAAGCTTTCTCTTTCATAAAAATGTGTTTCAATAAAGTTTTTTTTAAATTTTTTACAGGGCTATAATTAAAAAGAAACCAGAAAATTCTCAGGATACGCAGATTTTACCTATATCGATTATGGATGACCAAATTCATCAGCCATTTCAGATCCAAATCAATAAACCAGAAGACAGAGAAAATAGAGTTCGCGGGTTGGTGAGTAAATATTTTAACTATTGAACTTGACTTTTAAATAGAATTTCATTCCCAGAAACCAAGCTATGAAAATTAACTTCTACTTTTACCCATCAAATTTTGACATGAATTTCATTCTCAGCAATTAAATGTTGAACAGTATTTTATTTTTGGCGATCATGTGTTTTATTATATTTTACTTTAAAAGATCAATTGTTGATTTACTTTTTATTATCATTAATAGAAAATATGGTCATCAAAAGTGATTTTAAGGAGACTAAAGGAGATCCTTCAGACTCCTCCCTCAATGTATTATCGAAAAAAATAATTATTCTCCCCTTTCTCTTTTTTCATTTATAATCTGTTAAAAAAATTCACCTGTATTTTTACATTCATTCGAACATATGACTTGTTTAAGATTGGTACTTCTATATTAAACTGTTTTCCATTATCAAAGTGTGTTGATAATCAGTGAAAATATTAAAATTAGTTCTAAAGCAGTATAAGTTCAATGGACTGGTAAAAATTCCTCCATGGGAAGACAGTCCTCAAAGTGATTTCGAGCAACGTTTACTTCATGTTTGTCTAAAGTGTGGCCCACGGGCCGCGTGCGGCTCAAACGAAAATTATGAAAATATTTAAATTTACACAATTTTATTCAAAATATTAATGTTTGCAGTATTTTTCAAATACAATCGTTTCGTTGACTTTTATTTTGAAATAAAAATTGCCATGAAAGTTTACGTCAGAAAGTTCAGAAAAAGGGATCATCGAACTGTACAATTTTAAACGACGATGAAAAGATTTTTCTTATCTATGAAAAAATTATCAACTAGCATAACTGATGGGGCCCCTAACATGGTTGGTAAAAATGAGGGACTCGTTAAAAGGGTTAATAGTGAAGCCGTCGCTGCTGGCAATACGACTCGATGACACATAATTGTATTATACATCAGGGCAATTTATGAGGAAAAATTTTAAAAATGGAAAGTGTATTAAGCGTTGCTATAAAAACCATTAACTATAAGAGCAAAATGACGTAATCATAGACAGTTTCTTAAGGTAATAAGCACTGAATTTCCAGATGTTATTTATAATACAGAAGTAAGATGCTTAGTAAGAGAGGGGAAATGCTCAAAAGATTTTACGATTTGAGAACTGAAATACAATTATTTATGGAAACAAAAAGGAAACCTGTGACTGAATTTGATGACGAAAATTGGGTTTTAGAGTTAGCTTTTTTAGTAGATTTAACAGAACATTTGAATGATTTAAATTTGAGACTTCAAAGAAAAAACCAATTTATTAATAACATGTTCAAAACAATAACAGCATTCTAAAGAAAGTTAAAATTTTGGCACAATAAAATAAAAGTAAAAGCACTAAGAATTGCAACTTGGTCTATTAAACCTGATATCGATTTGCTTGTTCAACACAAAAGCAAATTCATCCAACTCATTAACGTTATTTTTTTCTATCTTTATGAAATCCAAACTAAATGTAAATCGAACTTTTACAAATTTAAAATAAATATGTACCTATACATGTCTAATTCAAGTTAAAGAAATTTATATTTAAAAGAAGTTATAATTTATTTTCATAAAATTACATAGAATTAATTTTTATCTCAATTTGTTAAAAAAAAATATTGTATGTGTGGCCCAGACAAAATTTTTTTTGCAATGCGGCGCACAAGCGGTCATAGTTTAGACACCCATGGTTTACTTATTTGTATCAATGGACAAAAAGATACACTTAAATCTCCTATAAAAGAGACGAAAACTCATTCCACATTTTTTGGCGTAACGGAAATAACTGTTGTATATGAGAGAACAGCCAATGTCATTAGTGTTTCTATGAGAATTTAGAATAAAGAACGCTTATGGTATTATTGTGCCAAAAAGTTTTCAGGAGCTTGAAAGTTCAATTTCTGATATTTCAACAATCATAGTTCATACAATGAGCGACGTAAATAAAGATGAGACTTCGATAGTTTTCTGTTTTGAAGAAATGAAAAATGTTACTTTGTATAAAATATTGCTTAAATATTTTTAAAAATTTCAAAATCGAAGCACGATAATTTTGATTACTACTGCTACCGGGACCCCACCCCCTTTTCCTGGGCATATGCATAAAACTGGCTCTTTGATAGATTAGATGTTTTGTTTCATTTACAACTTGGCTCAGTTAAAGCGCACCACTGATGAGGTACTGTTAGAGTTGGATTACTGATGTGAAGGCTACATTAGGATGACATTGTGAAGCTCGTTATCTAGAGCATTGATAGACCACTGTAGGTATGAGAGCGTACAAACCAATATGGATACCAGGCTGAGAGAAATTCTGGGAGTACCTTAGAGAGTCTGTGTTGGAGCATCGTTGGTGTCGAAGACTTAGGGTTTCCCCTTTTGGTATCTCTTTAAAGATGGAATATCTACCGTGACCTATCAAGGCTCTAAATAATGAACATCACAATGTCGTCATAACGCAGCCTTCACATCAGCAATTCAGCTTTAGCAGCACCTCATCAGTGGTGCGCCTCAACAGTGGTGACCCGGACGTGATTAGTTTCCTAACAGGAAATCAGTATTTGGGCGGAGACCACCGCACCTCTTTTCTCTCGAAAGTCTGGCGGCCCCAGGGCTAAATGAACTATTGGAAATTATTCACTTTATGAACACCGAACCGAAAGTAGGTGCCTTGAGAGCTCAGGGCAGTATGAGAAAAACATTCAGATTCTGTTGTATTTTGATGGAGAAAGGCTGGTTCTTGTTGGTGTAAATTCTTTGTTCTCGTGGCAGTAAAAGGATAAAGAAAGTATGCAGTATTTGAAGAGTTTTACTACAAATGTATATTTGCAAATGACGCGCAGATAATTATATAAATAAGTAGAAGTTTCAAACACGACACACAAATCTAAAAGTAATACTCTGCTACTTTTGGATTATTTATTCCCTGTTGGAAATGGTATGCACAAAGGGGGGGGGGGGAGATAAGAGGTTCAACCCTCCATAGACCTATGAAAATGTGACCCCCCCCCCCGATAAGAAAAATTAATTTTTCAAAAATTTCACTATCTAAAATAATTTTAAATTTAAAAAATATGACTATGCATTAAATCTCAGAAATTTTCATAAGAAACGGGAACTTTAATCTTGAAAAGGGTTACAAAGTATTTAAACGACTTCCTATTAACTTTTTCGATACCAAATCTATAAACACCATCTCTTTCCTCAGAATCGGTTGTTGGCTAGAAAAAAAAAAAACTTCTCTTTTTCATATAAATTTCCTCGCTACAATAGTTTTTGTGAGTCGTGTGGCCCTCGGATCACTAATTTATTGATGTGGTCCTCGAATCATGGTAAGTTTATTGATTTGGACCTCGAGCAGGAAAGGTTGAAGACCTCCCTATACTTCATGATCTATGGTTTTTCGAAAACTGCCCAAAGGAACTATTAAAGCTGTTATACTTTAAATTCATTGATCCTCAAAGTCCATGCAGTACGCAATATTAAATTTCAGGATAATGGGATATACCAACCTGGTGTCCAATAGTCATTTTTCAAAGGCTCGTTTTCATAAGGTTCATCACCATTAATCCATAGGCGCAGCTAGAATATAATAAAACCAATCAAGGACAAATCCATTGTGTTACTCAAAGTAAAAAAAGATCAATTTTCAGTAGAACGTCGTTTATCCGAACCTTTATTTTCCGGAGCGTCAAATAGCCGGACCAAAATCCGGATACGATTTCGAATAGTGCAATACTCAACAGTTGTTTCGCCTGAGGCCAAAAGTGACGGGTAAAACTAAGGTGAGGGATATTTGGGGAATTTCAGATGTGTGTATGATTTGGTAAACATCTGCGCGGAATATTAGATCAGTTTGTTTCCAAGTAAGCGGGGTGTATACGTGCTCTTTTGTTGGGGTTTTGTTGATGTAGAAACCTGAATGGCATGCGATGCAGAAGACTATGGATTTCAAATGCTAAAGGATGATGAGATTGTGACTTCCGTGCAAGAAAAATCCGACCCTGTTGAAGATGAAATGAATGAAGAAGAGGACAACGAAAGTAGCAGAGGTCCAACAAATGCTGAGGCGTTTCTGCGTTAGAGACAGCTATGGAGTAGTACGAACAACACTCAGGGTGCTGTCCTACTCAACAGCTGCTGTTTAAAACCATCAGAGACATTGCAGCGGAAAATCGAAGGTGTACAATGGTACAGCGAAAACTAAGTGATTATTTTACACAATAAAGCTAAGATAACGACATTTTGCACCTATTTTGCTTTTTCTTCAAGCACGTTTCCCGCATAGGATGATTTTCAATATTCGTGTACTGTCCGGTTTCATATACTGCATGGATCGTTTTCGGTCCCAATTGATTCGGATAAATGACGTTCTACTGTATTATATAATGTCACATATTTCGTAAAGTCAAATAATATCAAAATAAGTATAACTACGTGATTCTAGAAAGATATAGCACAATCAAATTAAATTGGTTTTTACTGCATGCATTTTAAAACATTCTTGAATTTCAAGAAATTTTTTTAAATACTATCTTCAACTACAAATTAAAGTTTTATCAACTGCACTTTTTATGTTTGAATGGTTTTATAAATTATTTTTGCAATAAATGTGTTTCGCTTTGTCTTCCACAGAGATTGAGAACTCAAAATAGTTGTAAATTAGAAGAACCGAAAAAACTGACTGTGGTTTCGTCCTTTGCAGAAGAGGAAATGCCAGGTAAACGTTAATACTCTATTATTCTTTCATTCTGAGTAATAGTACGATCAATGCAAATGGCTTCAAAAACAAAGCTGTAACAGCAGCTGGAAAACTGCACGTATCAAATAGCGATGCAAGTACTACTATGAGTAATAGTCATTTTCAAGGCTATGCTGTCTTTTGAAAGAGTATTTTAGGACTGATTTGTTTACCCGCGTTGCACGTGACAAAAACAGCTGAATAATTTTATTTTCATGCGGGCAATTTAGAGTTTTGTAATCTCAATTCTTACAGAAATATATTTAAACGCAAATCGCGTTGAGTGTTGATTTCCATTGAAAAACAATACTCCTTTTCACTTATAAAATCAAATTACAATAGTATCAAATCTAAGTTTTCAAACAGCTCTTTGTAAGGGGTACTTCTTGAAACCGGATAGAGCTACGTATAAGACCAGAATTTTAACAAAAATTTGCTTTTTGACTTCGTTAAAGTATTTGAAGGTATAGATTTTCAAAACTACCTTTTAGCACTTTATAATCCGTATGAAGTGAATACCAAGCAGTTTTAAAACAATGAATATTTTAACTGTAGTAGGAGTAAAGTTTAAATGCATCTCTGCAAAATTATTTTGTTGTAAGGAGGTGAATTTAAAAAAAAAAATGTATAAATCAAAAGTTTGATTGAAATATTTTACAAAATTAAATATAATTGTTGTTGTTTTTCAGGATTGGTTTATAATTTTGATGGGGTAAATGTTTTTACTAGTTTTATAGAATTTAAAGTTAACATATCAACAACAAAGTTTGACAACTTAAAGATTATCATTTTTGATCAGGGCATTATATCTTTCTCTTTTCAAGCACTACAGCCGGTTGCCGGCCCAGGCTGTATAAGTCAGCTTAGACCAACTTGATCTATTTGATGCTATGTTCTTTCATCATATTTCAAGTTCTTATTAATAATTGACTTTTTATATAAATTAAAGTAATTGAGTTTATTGTCTACTTTCGTAGATGTTGTGTAGATTTTGAAGAAATCTACACTAATTGTTCAATATTTGATTAAAAGTCATATTTTTATATTTTTAAAAGCTACTTGTACACAATCTTTAAATCAAGACCTTTAACTGTAAAAAAAGTTAAATTTTCGTAAAAATGTGTTTTTCTCCCTTTTTTTAAAAAAATATTTCTAATGTACAGATGGATAATTTTAAAGGATTTCATTTTGTTAATTAAAATTACTCCAGTTTTACAGTTTAATTTCTAAAGCTGCTAAGTTTAATATCTGTAATATCTATTTTTATCTTGGATTTGTTTTTAGAATGCAAACTTTATAGCGAATAAAAACGTTCTAAAATCTGATGGAAATTCTAACAGATTTTCATTTTGATGAAATTTCTGAAGGTAAAATTACAAATTTAGAAATTATTCTCGCGTAAAGCTTAATATTTAACTATTTTAATGTTTTTATACTTAAAAAAAATATTTTTCTGTACTACGAGTTGATTCTTAAAAGTTGCAGTTAAATATTTCTGTCCAAAATATTGAACACCCGTTAAATCATAAAGCATTTTTTTTGTTTTTTTTTTGTTATAACAATCTCCGAAAAATGAATAAAGGGTAATATTGACACATTTATGGAACATTTTCGAGTATAAATGCGACAATAACTGGCATGCATAAGAGTACTACACTTTCTAGGAACATATCAATTACAAGTTTTATGTTTGCCATTTCAGAAAAAAGCTATTTAATTTCCTCTATTTAAACTTTTCATATGGAATAAAATCTAAAACATTAAGTTATTAAATACTTACATTTTAACAAAATTAGTTTTCATTAAAAATAACAGATTGCACATAATATTTTTCAATTTTGGGACATTGTGTGATATAAGGGAATAGATATTTAAAAATTATACACTACACTGGTGTGTAAATTTTAAGTAGACAGAAATGAAATTGTAGAAAAGGGGTAATTACGATGAGAACAATGAACGCGCAATTCAGTTGAAATGTGATGCGTATGCAAATATCAGGTACAAAACGTCAGAGGTGACGTGAGTACACAAAACTCGTGCGATCGGCACGTTCAATTTAAGACTACAATAAAAGGAAGAACGGAGGCGCGATTAAAGACATTCGATGCAAGTGAATCCTTTCGTGAAATACGGCTAGAAGAAATCACCTGGAGGACTTCACACGTGGAAGAAATATTGGAAAGCTGTGTTTGACCAGTGCAGCTGAAGAGTTCGGAATCAACAAAAGCGTCGTTTCGCGGGCTTGGAAAGCCTTGCGAACCAAAGGTACAGCTGTTAAAAAAATGATGGTGACCATCCTAGAAAAATAACTGCAGTAGATGACCAATATATCCTCCTGCAGGCGAAAAGACCCCGATGCCAGTCAGCATGCGCCTTTGCTCAGCAATTATGTACAGCATCTGGGTGGCAAGTGTCGTGGTTTACTGTGACCAGATGCCTTCACAAAGGTGACCTATTCCCCCACCGTCCTGAACGCTGCATCTCTTTGAAAGTTGCCCATCAGCGACATCGCTTAGAGTGGTGTAAGCAGCATTAAAACTGGATATCTCATCAATGGAGTCGTATCTTTTCGGATGAGAGTTGTTCCAATGCCATAAGTGATTCTCCACGCCAGTTGATTTAGAGAGGTCGGGGACACGGTTTCATCCCTGTAAAATCACAGAAACAGACCGTTACGTTGGTCCTGGAGTTATCGTCTGGGTAGGCATTGTGAATTCTACGTTTTCGACAGAGGTTCTGTAACCGGATATCGGTATTGTAAGGTGGTTATTGTTCCCTACGTGCGTCTGTTTCGAGGTGCTACTGAACCAGACTTCCGTTTTTATGGATGGCAATGAACGGGCACACAGGACTGCAGATGTTCAGCAGCTATTGGAAAGTGAAAATATCGTTTGAATGAATGGACCATCTTCCTCACGTGCCTTAAATCCCAAAGAACATATATGGGATACTTTAGGGAGACGTTTTGCGGCACGATTTTATCCTCCGGGGAATTCCAACCAACTAAACAGATACTGGTTAAAGAATAGGCACTCTTACTTCAAAAACTGTTGGGCAGTCTGGTGCTGAGTGTAGGGAGATGGTGCGAAGAGTAACCATTGCAGTAAGGGGGGAGGGCATATTCAATACTAAGGAACATCTCTGCTTGCTGTTCTTCCTCTTGGACAGGCAATCATGTGTAACGATACTATGAGTTCAATAAAGCCTTTTATTTTTTGATTCCATACTATATACATTGCATTCATTTTTACTCTACTATGCTTTCGTCATCGTTTAAGTACAGAATGCTGTTTCTCAATTCTGAATTTCATGTATGTGAAATAATTTCTTGTGAAGGTAAGCAACATGTGCTTTTTTTGTCATAAGTTTTGCACACTAGTGTAGTTAACGGTATAGGAATTTTAAATTGCATGTTTCGTATGTTTTCAAGATTGTTCCATGAAAATTTCGATTTACGGTTTTCAGAATTTTTAAATTTTACGATATTTTTTGTATATATACTATAATTCCCTTTTTTCCTTAACTACATTTACGTTTTTTTAAAAAAAATATTTAATTTTACGATTTTTATATTTTGTTATGGAATCGAAAAATTAACTATTTTGATTGGTGAAAATATTTTTGAAAAGTGCCCAATAGAAAAATGTTTATGATAAAGAAAAAGGGACACACTCGTTTAATTTTAGAAGATTCACATAAACCCCAATAAAAAAAAATTTGAACATAATTTTATTAAATTTAAGCTTGCTTTGAAAATTTTGTTTATGAAAAAATATCTTCCATTAGTGAATCAGAATATTTTTTAACAATTAAATAAACGTTAAGTTAGTTAAAATAACCCATTAATATAAAAAAATTAGTTCCATTTGAATGATGAACAACATTACTTTTATCCAGATGAAATCAAAATATTGTGTTTTATTTTGAATGTACATTACAGCGAGATACGTGAATATAGACTTGAAAATAAGTTTTTATAAGTACATAATCTGAGATATTGGTTTACAGTAGAACGTAGTTTATCCGAACGTTTATTTTCCGGAGCGTCAAATATCCGAACCAAAGTCTGGATATGTTTTCGAACAGTGCAATGCTCAAAAGTTGCTTCGTGTGAGGCCAAAACAGACAGGAAAAACCAAGATGAGGGATATTTGGGGAATTTCAGTTGTGTGTGATTTGGTAAACATCTGCGGGGAATATTAGGTCAGTTTGTTTTCAAGTGAGGGGGTGCTTACGTTATCTTTTGTTGAGTTGTAAACTGCTATGGCTTCGAATTTAAAATGGAAGCTCAACGTCTTGAACATAAAGACAAACTTGAAATATTGAACCGTCTCGCGAAGGGAGAAAGTGGAACGTCTCTTGCACAGTTTTATAATGTTGGAAAGGCAACAATTTCTGACAAAAAAAAGCCGAGGAACCATTTTAAATTTTGCGCGTCAAAACTTGACTCTGAACATGGGGCGAAGAAAAGGAAAGCCATGAGGGAAGCAAACGAAGAAGAATGTGGATTTCAAGTGCTAAATAATGACGAGATTATGACTTCCGTGCAAGAATCCGACCCTGTCGACGATGAAATGGATGAAGGCGAGGACAACAATAACAACGAAAGTAGCAAGGGTCCATCAAATGCTGACGCGTTTCTGCGTTAGAGACAACTATGGAATGGTACGAACAACACTGAGGGTGCTGTCCTTCTCAACTACTGCTGTTCAAGAGAATCGGAGACCCTGCAGCGAAAAAACGAAGCTGTTCAATGGTATATTCCACAAATAAAGATAAAGTTACGACATTTTGAATCTATTTTGCTTTTTCTTCAAGCGCGTTTCCCGCATGTGATGATTAACAATATTCGTACAGGGTCCGGTTTCATTTCCTGCATGGATCGCATTCGGTTTTCGGTTACCCGAACAATCGCATATCCGAACGGTGTCTGGTCCTAATTGATTCGGATAACCGACGTTCTACTGTATTTAATTTGCTAAAATTTTTATAGTTTATCTAAAAACTCATTTTTTGTCGACTCCGATGGCTTAGACGTAGTGTTCCCGCTTCGTAAGCTAAAGGTTTCGGTTTCGACCCTGGCTGGAGTCTATGATTTTATGGATACGAAAAACGTAGATACGCAGGTCATAATTATGTGGCATGTAAAAGATCCCTTGAGTATAGATTTGGCGTTGGTACTATCGACAAAATTTAATCACGGCAATATTTAACATCCGACTAGAGCTTTAAATAAAAATAATTAATTCAAGCTTCCAAATTTGGTGATGAAGCCCCCCCCCCTAGATGGTGCCACCATGAAATGGCTCTCCCGCTTGAGGACTTGCCGTGTCTTCAAAGGCTAAGTTACTAAAATGCTGCCCCATTGGGAAGAAATCTCACTCTTTGATGGAACCGAAATGTATTAAGCCATTTTTCATCTCCATAAAAGTTCGAGCAGAAGGTTGCATAATGAAACTGTAAATTTTTCTTTTCTGAATTTCCAAAGCATATTTAATACATAATATTCTTACTTTTAAAATGTATACTTTCCTATATATGACTTAAAGCTCGAAAGTCACCTTCTAAGCCACATTTAAGTTGAAAAATACCTTTGTAAATACTAAAAGCCAAAGTTTATTCCATCGACGCCTTTTAGTTTTATAATGACTCAAGTGTTCAAAAAGATCTTCAGATGAACGAAATAATGTCTCGAAAATATTTACAAAAATTAAACACTTATTTAAGTTCAACCAGTGTCGATTACGCATTACAATTCCTTTCTCCAACCGAAAAAAACAGATTTTGAATAATCACAAAAGTTTCCAATTTAAGCAACATAACTTTAAAAACGAATGGTTATATATGATCAAATAAATTAAGTAATCAGATAAATTAGAATTCCATGAATTATTGAGTTAAAGCAGACGATAATAATATGGAAGAGAATTTTCAAACAAAACAATATCTAAAACTGCTTTATGATTTATAAAAGCGATTAACAATTAGTTTTCGAAGTAAGGAAAATAAATTTAAAAAGAATTAATTCGAAACAATTTTATTTTTTCATAGATGCAACTACTTGTCCTGAACACCTTATAACGCCACTTCCCGGTGGAATAGAAGGGCCAAAACGTTACTACCAAAGGAAGCTACCATCAAAAGTGAATTTGTTGAACAGATATTCTAGAAGCGCTCTATCTACTCCCCGATATGCAAATTTACAAGGACAGGCTCACTGCGCGGTCAGACTTTCAAGGAGCGAAGACATTGATTTGACAAAAAGGAACTCTGTTAGAGATGATGGAGCCAAAATTTTCAATTTTGACGTATTAACTAAAGAAGATGCTGTTAATCAACCCGAGTTAGAGACATCGGTGTTCTTAACTTCTGCTAGTGGTACACCGGGTTCTGAAGGGTTTGAAGTTTCTGTACCTGATTTACCATTTCTAAGTCCAAAAACGGATAGAAAATTCTAAATGTTCCTTATAGAATAGTAGTAAAATGGAATCATATTTGTTAAAACTGTAAATTAGTACGTTTTTAAATTTTGATAGTTGATGTCGAAATGAATTAGTTATTCGTTCAAATATTTGATGTATTGTAATTTTGTATTTATTTATTCGTATTGTTTTCCCATAATGTTTTTCGTTTCCGCTTTTAAGCGCTTATACTGTATATGAAAGGTTATGTTGTTTGTTTTTATATTTGCGATTGTACTTTTTCATTATTTTTTTAGTGTCATAAAAGTTTGAATTATGTCATACACATTAAAATTTAATTCGATAGCTTTTAAAAAAAATTTTTAATTAAATTTTGGTCTTATTTAGTGTTTAATGTTTTTAAAAGCTGAAATGCTTAAATAAAGTAATAAACATTCACATTTGAGTGTATATAAATATATATATATTATAGAAAACAATTATAAAATCCCCGTGCACTACAAAGTATCACTCTGGGCTCACAGAAGTAAGTATTAATCTCATATTACGAAGGAATGAAAGAATAAATCCTTTGAGGTTTTGTGAAGGATATACAAATATTTACAACAAACTCACAGAACTTTTTTAAAGCACTTCTGGTGGAAAGAATTTCAGAAAATATATATATATATATATATATATATATACGGAGATCAATTTGTATTAAGTTCCTTGAAAGCCAGTCTTAGAATGTTTATTTCTCTTTCAAATTGGGAACACTGAATGAGCACATGTTCTACGTTCCCTCGCCACCAAAATCACAATCACAGGAAAATGACGGAACTAAATTAAATTTCTTCAAATAGCTTTTAAAGTTGCCATGGCCAGTTAGAAATTTGGCTATTTTGTAATTAGTATAAAATTGATAGCAGGCCAGTCACTTATTAATGGTTGGAAAAAAAATTCTTTCATAAGCTTCCTTTATTTGAAATGAGACATTCTTGGTTCCAAGACTTCACCATTTTTTTCTTCATAATCGTCTTGTAAAATGATTTAGGAATATTAACGACAATGTCAATTTCGTGATTGGTTGCAGCCTTTGCAAATCAATCGGCTCGCTCATTTCCAAGAACTCTCGTGTGTCCGTGAACAAATGCAAAATCTATTGAGATGTTTTGGTCCTATAGGCTTTTAAGTTGCTTTTGCATCTTTACGATTATGTCGCTAAATGAAGAAATAATTTCAATACAAATACAGTCGACTCTTGATAATTCGAAGTTGGAGGGACCAATCGAAAACTTCAATTATCAAGAGGGTATAAAAATTCCCAAAATACACGAAGAGAATTTTTTCTAACGCATTTAAATTTGAAACTATGTAATAAAACAACAATTGTACATATGTATAAAATTATTTAAAAATATTTTTAAAAAGTGCATATTATACATTACAAATATTTTACATGAGTTAAAAGTTCTGTATTAAAATAACATTCAATACAAAATCCTATGCATCTCTTCTTCACAATAGCGGGCTATCTTTTCTGAACACATTTGTTGTTAGGCCACGTGTTAAAAGATATGGACGTCTCACAACAGGTACGGTAGGTTTGTTGTCCAACCGTACCTTTATAGTGTCTTTTTGCCCGAGGAACCGAAAAACACTAAGAAGGGGTAGCAGACAGAGGGTCATCAAAGGGGCTACGTTACAAGGGAGACACGCAGAGACAACACAACGCAAGACTTGTAAGCTTCAACCTGTTTGCTATATGATAGTGAGTGTTCGAATTGTCGAGAGTTTTACAAGATAACTTCGAATTATAGTCGTGTTGTAGTCTGGCCAACCACAGATTTTTCTTCGAAATATCTAATGTACCAAAACGTATTGTTTTAGTTAGAAATATCAAGAGTTTTTCAAGGGACTGAGCATATACTTCGAATTATCGAGAGATTTGAATGATCAAGAGTTGTCTGTATATTGAAATTCTTTTAAATTCAAACATCTTTGAGTTTTTTTATCCTATGCCCGCCTCCGATATTTTGGTTATAAGTCGACGAGCAGCCCGAACGATAGAACGATAAAAATAGTCAACAGACACAGTCGGCAACATTTAGAAAATACAGTTGAAAACACCAGGGCATGTATTGAGGTGATTCCCAGTCATGGGATTGTCACAAAGTGAGGAATAATCTGAATCTCCCATGTCTCGGTATTTCATGTTGACTGAGGTGGAGATCTCACTAATCGTTGGGGAATCTTAATCTAGCATGGATTAATAAGCCATTGAATCGGACACGAAAAGATCACAAACTGGTATTCACAATACTTGTCTTTTTTTACGTTTAGATTAATAAAAGTAAATGCGATGCGGGGACAAGACAAACTAAATGGTAACAAGTAATATAAAAAAAAAATTTTCAAGTCAATTCCTACTTTGAATGGATGAGTAGAAAGTATTTTATCAATGATTTAAAATTTGAACAAGATATATATACGTATGTAAATAAATATATATATATATATGTAAAAGAGAGGCGAGTGAACTATAGTAGGAATTAAAACAAGACCATGATTTTTCTGCATTGTTGCAACAATGCACACCCGGTTTGGCTAGTTTGGCTGAAAACCGGTGATTAATTTAATTAGCCGATAATTAATGAATTAACAATTGAAAAAACTACATTAACATAAAGTGTCATTCACTACATGTTTAAAAAAATATTTGAACTTGATTGGATGAATAGAAAGTATTTTATTAATGATTGAAAATTTGAACAAGATGTATTGCGAGAGTGAGCTAATAGCAGGAATTGAAAAAATAATGGATGCTTATCTTCAATGAGATGTAACCTCTGATACTCGTCAAAGTGAAATCCTCCGATATCTTCTGATTCTCAAGTAGAGACGCACAATAATTAGGGAACTAGTTTGATTGGCAGTATAGTCCACAACATTTTGTCTCTATCTCACTGACGATTGGGAGTTTCATTTTAGGAGGGAAGTTGCTCTAGCTCGACGTGCCAATTAAGTTGGACGGAAAATAACCCATGTTAGAGGATAGACCTCATGGATAGCCCATTTTTACAACCATTCCTATTCGATACAGGTAATCCAGCAAAAAGTGATTTTCAGTAGTAAGTCTAAAAAAGTTGAAGCCAGTGGCGCACACAAGGGGGGTAAGGTTCTTGGGTCTGGACTCTCCCTCCAAAGTCCTTGATTTTTTCCGATTGGTTATAATCCTATGTATATAGAACGTAGAATTTAAGTATTTGTAATTAATAATTAACTTTATTAATTAATGCTAATTATTTGTTCAATAATTTTTACTGTTTCCGTTCCCGAAAATTGTGTGTGTGGCAAAATCAATATGTTGGATGGTGTATTGGAGCATGATACGATAATAGTGGACTTTCAACCCTGCCCCCCCCCTCCATGAAAAATTCCTGTGTGCGCTACTGGTCAAAGCTGTCTACTCTAGGAAAAGAACAAGAAATTTTTGTTGTCTTCAAAAAGTAGCCTTTATATAAGTTGGAGCGTTTAGATTTAATGATACAGGATTTTTAAAAATTTCCAATGGCGGATTACAAGACAACTGCAAACAAAATGAGAAACAAATATTGACAAAGGATAACACAAAAAATAATGAAAGAAAAAATAAGAAAAGAAACACAAATTCACAGTATAGTCTGTAAATCGCACATTTTGTGTCTGACCTCCTAATATCTGCTCCACACAGATCCAGAACTGAGTGCACGACATCGTGCCAAATGAATGACGTCCATTTCTTCATTGGAAGTCGCACAGTTATAAAGTGGACTCTGGGCAATGTCTATCATGTTTAGATGCTTGGACAGGCAGTCGTGGCCAGTGGTTATTCGAAAATCGGCTACAGCTCTATCTCGTGGCCATTTTGGAATATGAAGGAGTTTGTTAAACGACATTTTTTGTTTATTCTTTTGGTTGAATTTAGACCAGAAGTGCTCACTGTATTATTTCTTTATAATTCTTTTGGCACTATAAAAAGGAACTGTATTGTTAGAGATTTGTAAGATTTTTGTCCCCTTCTCTCTTCGCCAAGCAATCGGCATTTCCATTCCCATCAATGCCACAGTGCGCCGGAATCCATTGCTGGTGCACCCCGGAAACGTAAGTTATTGCGGCTAAGTGATCTACTACGTCGGCATGTGTCGCCCTCAGTATTCTTCTCTTCGTGTTCTCCAGTGGAATGTAGGCGGTTTATCTCTGGTACAGGATATATAATGCTTTTTAAGCCGCAAAAACAAAGCAGGATCTGGTGACGTCATTTGAAATCCATTCGGCTAAATATATCTGCTCTCTCATTTTCATATATCCCGCAATGACTTGGGATATACTTTAAAGCTATCTAATGCGGTTTTTTATATTCAACGATTTATCTATTTTCTCGCAATAGATCCTGAAAATCTCAGTGACTGGTTATTGTTGTCGCGGAATTAAAAAGTGAACATAACCATAGCATTTTACCATTTAAAAGTAACTAAGAACTTTCTATTCCTTTTCCACTTTTTTTATCCATTTGCAGAATTTTAGTTCGTATCACATATATCTCATTAGCATTAACCGTTAATTTCAGACATTCAACGAGTTTTTTTCCCATGAAAAGCCTTTTCTTTTTTAAGAACCTAAGAATCGGCTTATATTTTTGTAACACATATAGGACAACTAGATTTTTCATTAATGAATCCATTCTTTATGATAAATTTGTAATTGCAACTTCCATTTTTCGGTAAAAATGACCTCGTAAAAATATAGATAGAACGTTGCATTTTTTAAAAATTTAAGTAAAAGAATAGTCGAACAATTAACGTCTCTTCAAAGTTTTTATTCCTTGTTTTGAGAATTTTATGCTTATTTGAGTAACAAAACAATATTAACTGCTGAATTCAAATTTACTGCGTCATAAGAGGAATTTCGGCGAAAACAAACAACACAAATTTTGAAATCTTATCTTTTATCTCTCTTTCCAGGCTAAATTTAAAACAAAATAGAGATATTTATAGAGAATACTTTTATCATATCGTTAACTTTACCGTAGATAAAGTATTTTTAGAAAATAGTTCAAACTCGCCATTGTTCTCCTTTTAGGCATGTTTATTGGTGCGAATCTGCTAAGAAAAATATTTATCTTCGCTACATTGTGTTTTCAGTATCTAATCGTAAACCATAAACAAATACGAACGACCGATATTGGTGTGAAGAGTAGAATGCTTATAAGATACAATGGAACGTGTATTTGGTTATGGAAGAATTACTGCTTTTTCTAATCCTCCAGGTGGCCAACCCAAACGACCTCGTGGGTCACTTCGGAAAAAACGTTATAATCCCGTTGAGCCCGCATTTAAATATATATATATATATATCTTCATATTAAATTTGAACCCATTACACTTATTGGAGAGAAAGTTTAAAACATATTGACATATTTTTATTGTTTTCATTGTTTTTCATGTATACAAACATACGTAGTATGATCCAAAAGTTCGGGGAGTTCCAAAAGTTCCTTACACTGAATAGTTCACAGCACCAAAGCTCAACCACCTTCAAAGTACTCCTCTTGGGTGACTATACACTTCTGCCAGCGTTCGTATAACTTCTAGAAGTGTTGCTGGAGGCCATTATTCACAATCTTTAGTAAGGCCCCTTTCTGTGCAACTTTCACCTCAGCTGATGATACAAAACGGCGTCCTTGTAAATGTTTTTTCATTTATGGAAACAGGTAAAAGTCCGGTGATTGAGGGGGAAAGTAGAAGCACATCAGTGCGAATTGTGGACTGTAGTTACACATGTTGAGGTTCCTGTAGCTTGGGAGCCCCGTATCATTGATACGGCGGTAGCTACACCAATGCAGTCACCACTCTGCCAAAATTGAGACCGTTTACGACGAATGGATTCCCTCAAACGACGTAAAATACATGAATGTTTTTTTTGTTTGACCTTCGGGAATAAATTCGGATTGCACAATTCCTTGAGAAACAAAAAAAATTCTCCATTATTACTTTCATTTTGATCCTGTCGAAATTCTTTCGATCATGGTAAATGACCCAACGCATTCATCGTCTTAGATGAATGATTAGTCCTCTTAAAACGTCGATGTGTGACATTCATAAATCTTGGATCTCGCCTTGGTAGATTCACCATACGTCTTTCTTAGCATTTCAAAAGTCTCCATTGGTGTTTTACCTAAGCGTTGACAGAATTTAATGTTGTAGGAAAGCAATCTTGACTACGCCGCTGATGAACGCTAACTAACTTCGGAAGATAACAGGGTTTGCTCAAATGACAAGGACTTAACTAACATTTAATGATTACATTTAACATTAAATGACAAGGACTAACTTGGGCAGGTAAAGGAGTGTTTGGAAAATCCATTTCAAGTGATTTAACATTAGGTACTTATTTTTGTCGTCAGGAATGGCCCCAGTCCCCGAATTTTTAGATCGTACCTTGTTGATAATATAATAATAATGCACACACACACAATGATAAAATGTTTTTAATTTATTTAATCAGTGAGATACGTTTCTCTCTTTCTCTTGGTTTTTACAAGTTGATCTAAATGCCTGTATTTGCGCATCGTAACTGATGTTGCAGGCTTTCGTCTTTAAGTTAGAGCGCGATTTATGATTGATAAATTTCAATTTCTCGAAAAAGAAAAAAAAAAAAGATTTGCAGTAGCAAAAGCAACGTGATAAAAAAGAAACAGTTACGAGATTTGTTAAAAAAAACTTTAGAAACAAAAATATTGTACAAAATAGTCTTACTTTGTAAAATTGTAATGAATCCCACGGGCTGCAAAATTATTCACATGCGGTGACCCGGGCTACGGGTTGCCCCCCCCCCCTTCCCTCCATACAACTACAGGTTTTTAATTTTTAAAATACTTCAGGCTTTCGTCTACGTGTCCTTTTTTAAAATGTAACTCCTCCGCCATAAAAGTTTTGTGTGTATATGGCATTATTTTGTTTAATTTTTTAGGTCTTTGGCAGGCGCCAGTCATTTTACTAATATTTGTGATCAACGGGATGATACTAAGTACCTTTTTTAGCTACAGGCATTTTAAAAAATGATATTTGTACGAATTGGTCAGCATAAATGCATTCCACACAGCGTAAGTTCAGATGCTTAATATAAAATCATATGACCACGTACTAACTTGCATAGTATACACAAATAAGTATGTTATGATAGTTATCGATAATAGGGACCACTGGTTGGCTCAACTGTTTTTCCTTGTCGCCAACATGAACCTTGATGATATAATGGCTAAATTTATGTGGCTATGACATCGCAAAACTACAATCACGCGTTTCCAGCCAATCTGCTTAAAAATTCATGTGACGTCATAATCCCATGATAAATGCAAGCACCTGTTTTCATTCCACCAGTTCAAGCACTACGTCGTTACCATTTTCTGCTTGCAGAAATTTTCTCTTAAAAATTTCGTATTTGTCAACTATAATGTGGCCGCGTGGTAGTCCAGTGGCAAAGGTAACGGACTCGTGGCTGACGTGTCATGAGTTCGAGACTAGAACCGCTGAAGACTCGTTGTGAAGAGGGAGCCGATGCACATTAGATATGTCAAGGCTCAAATGTCCTCCCGTTGGAAGTTAGGAGAGGTGTGTGCCAGCTCAGGTGTCGTTCTCGTCACTTGACCATGGCTCAATTTATCTGGTCCGTCGCAAAAAGCCCTTTGTGTAGCTGAATAGTGCGACTTCAATTTTCACTCAGTCAGCAATAATAAAGCACATAAGTAAGCAAAATACATTTAATTTAAAAGTACATGTTTAAATAAAAAAAATTGTAATTCTTTTTGGTGTTTTTTTTTTAATACTCCAACATTTTTACTTTATTATAAAACTTAAAATTGTATCTAAGTTTTACAAATATAACAGCAAGTACAAGTTTTATTTCTGTTTTGAATTTCAATAGAGAAAACGTAATTGTCTTCATCATGTGGCCATCATGAATATGCGACTCTTTTAATCTAGTTGCTCTTGGGTTAAATCCATCAGCCTTTGACTCCACGACAAGTCTACCAGCCCAACAATAAATAAAGTGAAGGCTTTCTATAAGCAGAATCAAAGATATCAAGAACCAATTCATCAATCGAAGATCAACATTATGCCGAAAAACAACGATATTACATCACTATCGTTACTTTTGGATTATTAACATTCGTATGGTTGACCGTTGGGTTAAAAATTTCCGTCTATAATAGACACCTCTCCAGAGGCGCAACGGAGAATGTTAAGACCCCCCCCTGCAAAGTCAGGTTTTGGGGGCCTTCAATCCTGCCTCTCCTCCACGATGCTTTGGTTGAGGGGGTGTACGTCACGCCACTGTCCCTGTAACGCAGTAGATACATTCCGTACATTGAATACGTCCCATGTACAATGTGCACTTAGATCTGGAGTTGCAAACTTTTTTGTATAATAGACACTGGCGTAGCTTGTTCTGAGTAGGCACCACATCAAAATTCCTTCGGAGCTCTTTTTTAGAACAGATAGCCCTGTTAGTGATTCTTCAGAAACACATGTTGGGCCCCTGTAGCTTGGCGGCCCCGTATCATTGATATGGCTGTTATTGTGGTAGCTACGCCCCTGATAATAGATTACCTTTTCCCTATTTAAATGTGTCGCAATCGACTTGTTGTCTTAGGGATTTTAGAAAATTCTTTACCCAGGGATATCTTAAGGCATGAGCCAACTGGGCCCTAGCCCAGGTCCTCAGCCACGGTTGGGGCCTCATCTCGTTCTCAACTCGGCTTTAATAAGATCACAATTCGAATAATTTCAACGGTCTATTGTTATTTACAATTGTATTCTCCGAAAAACAGAATTTTGGACGATATATCAGCTGCCTACACGTGATAAACGTCGTTTATGTATATGCCTAGGCCTATTCCCATATACCATCAATACTCATTCTATCAAAAGGCGGCAGTCGGTCGAGCCGGTTGGTGTGATTGTAAGTCATGCACATTTGTTTCGCGTTATTGTTTATATGAGTTTATTAAAATGTATGCTACATACTATCTACTTTTAAGGGTCATAGGTAAGGCATACATTTGTGAAGGGGACCAGGGCCTACATTTGTGTAAGGGTCCAGGGTCTACTTTTTGCGTAGGGGTCCAGATCTTTCAGAAGTCTAAGACGTATCTGACTTTGTGTAATGAAGATTATTCAGTATCTGATCTAAAAATTTGCTTCGACCAAAATTGGCTTCATGTTGGCTATTTCTTTACTTAGGATATATAAATACTTGACTTAAAAGACAGCTTAATAGTATGTATTTACCAGATATAACAGATATGTACTTCCTCTAAATGAAATCAATTTTAATTTCACAAAGATTTTTTCCCCTAAAACTTTTTTCCTTCAAAAATTTAAGTTGAATAAATAAAATCATATAATATAAAGATTTTTCAGTCACGTTTAATGTGCAACACAACCAGAAAGAGAGACAAACTCCTCTAAAGATGCGATCTTTCCAAAATTTGAGAAACACATGGCATTTAGTGAAACCAGCTAAAAGTTATTTTTGTTATTGGGGCTAAAATTAATAAAATCTCAACATCTGTCTCATTTTCTACCGTGTCTTACGAATCTTTTTTTTTTCTTTGTGAACCCGCGTGTTACAGAGGGTTGGTTCTATTGTATTGATGAAAACTTGTTTTCGTTCATTGGCAACTTCCAAATTATTGTCATTAAAATAAAACTGAATTATAAAATCCAACAGCAGATCAGAAGGAAAACGAGGTTAAAATTGATAATATTTCAACATATTCAACCTGTTTATAATAACAACCGGTATAAGAAAACATATTTTTTTTTAAAAAAAAAGTGCGACCTATTTAATATTAGAAACCGGCATAAACTAAATTTTTTGGCATGTTTTCTACTTGTTGCCATG
Source organism: Trichonephila clavata (assembly GCA_019973975.1). NCBI lineage: Eukaryota > Metazoa > Arthropoda > Arachnida > Araneae > Nephilidae > Trichonephila > Trichonephila clavata. The sequence goes on along the minus strand of BMAO01012144.1, from coordinate 21,917 downwards.
TTTGAGTTCGTAGTCCTTATGACCGATAAGTACCCGTGTTATTGTTGTGACAAGTGCTGTTAACCTCTGTGTTTTTATGTGAAAGTTCAGTTTTTTCGTATCTTTGATTACTTTCCAGGCGTCTATGCATGACAAAGCTTGTATGCATCGTAATTGTACATTATACTCAGATGACAAAATCGACACCTCTCAAAGATTTATATTTTTCAGCTAAATACGGTATTTTTTCGAATCTAAGAAGATTTCTTTTTATCCAAAGATTGATGTTCATAAGAAGGCGCAAAATTTTTTTTGCGCTTTTCCATTTGCAAACAAGTAGTATTTGTATTGCAGCGCAACCTATCGGCAGAAATTTGTAACTTATAACCTTAACTTTTTACTTTTTAACTCGCTTTCTTGTCTGTCCGGGTGGAATTTTGTAATTGATTTTAAACTAACTTCCCGGAGAGCTAGATACTTGAAATTTGAACCATAGCTCAGAAGTGGATGACAATGCATAAAAATGTATAAAAAGAAGTTCTAGTCACGAACCCGGGCTCCCGAGAAAGTGTGTATATCTGTCCAAGTGGAATTTTTTTTTAATAATTTATTTTAAACTAACTTCCCGATAAGCTAGATACTTGAAATTTGGACCATATGACAAAGCATAAAAATGCGAAAAAAGAGTTCTAATCTCCAACCTGGGCCCCCGAAGAGGTGGGCCCGATTTCGGCAGGGGCCCCGTAACTCCGAAACTTATACAAATTTACACGAACAAAAACCACCTATCGATAGCGGGGGTCGAGTTGCGCCTATGTATTTAATTTCGTGGCTCTGGGGTCAAAGAGGGTCCAGGGTACCATGTTTTTATTAACTAGCTTTCTTGTATGTCTGTCGAATTGGAATTTTGTAATTGGTTTTAAACTAACTTCCCGATAAGATAGAGACTTGAAATTTGGACTATCGCTCAGAAGTGAATGACAATGCATGAAAATGGTTATAAAAACATGGTACATAAAATTTTTTTTATTAAGAAAATTATTTAAGTAAATGTTTAGCGCATTATTTGAATTATTTGTATAGTTCAAATTTTATCTCATTAAAATCGATATGTTTTAGAGCCCACTAAAGTGGAAACTCATTTCTTGCTAATCCTGTATGTGAATGACTGTTTTTTCCCACGTGGTTTGTCTTTCATAAATATAAGTGAGGCACCCTCTATTATCCTAGCGATTTTTTTGTTCTCTGTTAGATACCGGGGCGTAGCTACCGACGTATTTGCCGTATCGATGACACGGAGCTCCAAGCTACAGTGGCCTAACATATATAACATATGAACAAAAAATTATAAAATATTATCAATAGTCCGTTAGTTGAGCTCCCATTTTCAAAAAAAGAGCCGCCTAGGAATTTTGATATGGGCTAGCTACACCAATGTCTGGACGTTCTTTTTTTGTCAAAACAATTCCTATTTTTTTCCCTTTTCTTTCGTCTTGCATCCATAGGTAAAAATATTTACTAGATACAATGGGCTAAATTCATGATGGGCACAGGATAAATGAAATCGCGTGTTCTCAATTGAATTTAAAACTGACGTTAGACTTGCTTTACTTGTAAAATGAAGATAAAACTTCAAATTTGACGATGATGTTCAAGTACTTGACATCAAAAACTCCAGAAAGGTTTCGAAATTTAAAAAAAAAACCTTAAACAGGTTGATTCATCTAGAAGTATACAGTTTCAATGCATTACAAATAAAGAACAATGTAAGATATTTTACGTCGCATGAAACATAATTTTATGGGACTATTTTATGTTTTGATAGAGACGGTCACATGTTTTGTATGAACCCTTAGGCCCACAACACATATCGAGTGGTTAATCCATTTCTGCCCAAACGATCTTTAAGTTATCAAGTTCATCGATAGCGGCTGGGAAACGCTGTTTCAGCTTCATGTCCTGGACTTTAACTTTTGCACAAACAGCCCGTAGTTTTAAATTTTTCATGCTATTGTGTCGAATAGATTTTCTTATTGGTAGTTCTTTTCCGAATCATGATCGAAAACACTGTTTTCTAAATTTAAGAACACAAAAGGCATTCTCCACTGCAGACTCCGCCATTTTGACTGACTAGTCGCTTGACAAGCATGTTATTGCCTTCTTTTCTTTTGTCATGGGCTAGACCAAGGACATAGCTACCACCGTATCAATGATACGGGACCCACAAGCTTCAGGGCTCCAACATATTTTTGCAAAAAATTGTAAAATATCAATAGTCCTATTAGCAGAACTTAAATTTGTAATGATCTTCTAGCCTACGCATCTAAATGTGTAAGACGTTTGGAAAGAACACTAGCCATAGTTCAAAAAATCAATCTAATTTATTCACAATATTAATCTATCCAATCTAGAGATGCCCTCAATTAATTACTACGCAGACAATAAACGAGGTAAGCGAGATATGAGAAAACTTTAACACTAACCACTCTTGCTCAAGGCGATCACTTTGACTTCTTGGCTATTCACTTTGGATTTAATCCCAGTGACAATTCGTCACCTTAAGGAATTCAATTATCAAATATTAAATATCCGCGATTCGCATTAAATTTGATTAATCTCTGCTCCGATAGCAGTCTCTATCCTATCTCTCTCCTATATATATATCTCTCTAACCTGAAAACCTAGACTATTCATAGTAGTCTTAATTAACATAATCTCGTTTTCTTCTTCGAAGAGGAGTTTTAAAAAAAAGAATTTTTAAAGACCAGAAATTACTTAAAAGGACTATTAGCAAAAAGAGCTCAGAAAGAACCGTCACACACACATTTTCAAATAGGGCCCCCAAAGAATTTTGATACAGGGCTCCCACAGGGCTAGCTACGCCATTTGGCTAGACACAAACTTCAAGAGTGTAGATCTACCTTACGGTTCACTGAGGTGATGCCTGTCTTTGTATGTTACAGCACCTGGAAAGTGTATACTTCTTTATAAATCACTCTGTATTTTATACGCGTACTTTTAAATCATACACACTTTTTTTTGTCTATGTGCATTGTTATTATTGACAAATATGTACTTTTTCAAAAGAAAGTTTCTGTAAAAAAGCAAAAATTGGCAACATCGAAGCGCATGCACTGTTTGGCTGAAAACGCATGATTGCCTTTATCATATTACAATGACGTTACTTCCAGTTATGAACTGATTGGCTGGAAGCACGTGATTCCCGTTATCACGTGACTGTGACGTCACAAATTTAGTTCATTGGTTTAAAAAAAATGGTGAAATTTTGGCGCGGATTAACTAAATTTGATCTTGCAGCAGTAAAATCAATCATTTAAAATTAAAATGCAAAGTATGAGGATAGTTTTTTTTGTATTAAAAACATACGTGCAAATATTTTATAAAAGGAAAAATTAGTCACAATAATTACTAATTTTCCTCAGATGGATTTTGAATTTAAAAAAAAAAGAAATTCATTAATTTAACAAAAGTATTGATGTGTGAGAAAGAAAAAGATCAATACAGAGAGTTAAGACTTTTTACTGGAAAAAAAAGGATTCGATCAATACAATTTTCATTAAATGTTTTTCATATGTAACCTATCAAAATACAATAAAACATTTAATAACAATGCATAATCCATAACGCCATCATTACTTTGAGTTAAACGGTTTCTCTCAACTTGCACTTTTCTAAATTTGATTGATTGTCAGTAGAATGTTTTGATCAGTAAATGACATTAAAAAAGAACAGAAAAATAATGAAAACATTTCCCCGCATGATATTCGATTATCTTTCTCATTTTATAAAGCAATAAACATAAACGTTACCTGATAGACTACTCTGCTCAATGGATTGCTTTCAGCTTTTTCTCGTCATGTTTAGTGATCAATAATCTCATTCTTAGCATTCCTTTTTAATTATATATTTAATGAATTTGTGCATTTATTATATTGTCCATAAAGAGGAATAGGTTTTGATAATGTGATGTTCAACTAATCAAAACTCACAATCCTATGCAATAGCATCGTTAAAAATTTTGTCTGTAAAAAATGGAAAGTGTAACTTCATGGTACCGCTTTTAAAAAAAATTACACTTCTATTAATGGAATCATTGAAATTATTTCTCAACAAAAAAAATCAAGAATATATCAGATTATCTTACTGAGAGGAATTAAAAAGACTGAAAGGAATAATATACATTTTTTGTGCTGGTGTGTGTGGAAAATGAAGATATTTTTCTGTGCCCAACTTTTTATCAAAGACATGCAAAAATTCACAAAAAAAAAAATTCGTCAATTATAGTAAGGAAATTATTCGTTTCATAGCTACTATTGAAAATTTTAATTTAATTTTTACTGATTGAGTTTCATGTTTAAGAATTTAAATATATTTATTTATTATATTTATCATGTTTTTCATTTTGAACAGTGAATTGTATATTCTAACTGATCAAATGTTTCGTAGTAGTTTCAAGAAAAAATTTAAACTATATTAAAATGCATATTTGAAGAAATGTACAAAAGAATGTACTCTATTTGGAGAAAAAAAATTCTTATCAAGTTAATCCAGTTTTGAAGCTTTTAAGAGCCCGATACACATATAAAATTAATAACTCATCTCTTCTTTCATTTGGAATTATTATTATTTTATTGTCTTGGGATAAATATAGAAATAAAAGTATAATTATCAACATTATTGCTATCAGCATGATCAATTTACAGTACTTATGATAATAATACTCGAATAGAATTTTTTCGCCAATGTTTTCTGATATTTATTCTTGATCAACTGTATTCTGAAATTAAAATTTTTTGTCTCGAATTATCTTTGTATAAAAAGTCACGAATCACATCATGATAATTCCATCAGAATTTACGATTTTTTTCAAATCTTTTTATTTCGCAGGAGTGATTTTCCCTTTTACGAAGGCAAAGACGATAAAAACAAGTATGCTTGAAAAAACGACGAAATTGCTGGTGGAAATATTTATTATTTTGCTTGCAATACTGACAATCTCAATGAGCATATTTTCTGGTCCTAGTTCCACTATGAGTTGGAAGGTAACAGCGAGTATCGTTAATTCTATACTTCTTCTTTTAAGAGTCACTCTTATTAAGAACAAAACTCAAGTAATGAAAACTTTGTCAAAACTCCATGTCTTTTCAATTAGATACCAAACCGTAATGCGAGCTCCTTTACGGAAATATGCTTTCGGGGTTTGCGGAATTTGTCTTATAATTCCCTTACTTTTTTTTCTGATGTCCACCTTATATGTATACATATACATGGAAAGATTTCCCTTTGTGCAAAAATATTTTATTGAAAGTTCTAAAATTCACGGTACATTCCTGGCTGTAATCATATTCAATATATTCCAACTGGTGTATACGATTCATTTTTATATGCTTCCTGGATTATTATTGTCTTTAATCGGTTTCATGTATTTATTTTATGTAAAAACTTTTCAGCACCACCTTTTGGCAATACGTTCAAAGTTACTCGAAGACTTTTCGAAAGAAAACATACATAAATCACTGGTTATACTAAAAATGGCGAAGAAAACTCACAGCTCAATCGAAACGACTGTATCTTTCTTTACATTCTTGGCTTACGTGCTCACTTTTGCAAACATTCTACAACTAGTGTGTATTTTTATATCGAATTTTTTGAATGAAGACAAGAACACACAAAGTAGTTATTCTTTAACAGTTTTCTTTTGGACTGTGCTTTGGTTCATTTGGTTAACTACCTGTGGATCTCAGGTAACGGAGCTTGAATTTTTCATTAAAAACCTGAACCAAGAAGTTATTTCCAGCAATTTTGCCAAGTATCCGGAAAGACTTAAAGAGTTTGAGTGCATGAACCTTTTCAACTCGTCTTCTAAATTCGAGATGAGATTCACTGGGTGGGGAATGTTCATGGTAGAAAAGAAACTGTTCCTAACAGTAACAAGTATCATTGTTACGTATGGAGTACTGTTTGCATCAAAGATAGAGGGAACATAAACTAGGTGAAAATTTTTTTAGCCAATCAATTCCCTCACAATTATTGGCATTAGAATTTAAAAAGTAACGAAATACGAGGAACCTTCTGAAAATAAGAAGAGTCCTTTTTTTAGAGGGAAGATGGTACACCAGTAAGCAACCTACAGCACGCGTGCCACATGTGGCACGCGGTACGAATATCAGTGGCACTCTGCACTACTTAACAAATTTGTCAATATTTGAGTGGATGAAAGTTGATAAATTTGTAATGGACCTACCTTATTTGACAAATATCTTCATAATTACAGACATTTTTTTTTTACTGAAATGAGAAAAAATCTTAAAAATAATTCCAAAGAAAAATTTACAGCTATTTTGTAAATTATTGAATGTCATTGCTGGAGAGATTTAGTTGTTGGAAGAGAGAAAACTGTATGTATTCTGCTTTCCGTTTTTGGGTCTGCATATCTAAGTAAAAGATCTTTCCTCATATAAAAATATTTCGTGCCCGCAAAGAAATTGTTTAACAACTAAATGCTCAGAATCATGTCAAATTGAAAGTCACACATTATATCCCTGATTTTACAATATGAAAGTTTAGGGTTACAAGCACTAGGTTGTGATTAAAAATTTTATTTATCTTTTATTTAACTGTAATGAAGGGAAACACTTATACTTTATGTTGTCTACTTCATATTTTAATAAATAGTATGTTTAAAAGTACTTAATATATGTATAATTTTAATTTTTTTTCGAAATTTTTCTTGAAGAAATAAATACATATTTTAAGCTGTTTATTTTTATGTTAGGAAATATCTTTAAGTGATGCAAAATTAATATGTAATAAAACTATAAATATCTATTTTAGTGACCTCTATTGTCTAACTCTGCATGCATAATCGCGGAAATCGAAATGTTACAAACCTCTCCTATCACTGTGGCCCGCTGAATCATATTGATATATTGGTTTGGCACGCAAGACCTAAAAGGTTGCCGACCCCTGTAGTACACCAAGTGAAAAAAAAACAATCACTATAAGAAACCACATCCGTTTCTAGTGCAGCAACAGAAAGAGCGTCAGCGTAGGGAGAATGACGCATGCGCAAATAATTGAAGAAGCGAGAGTAACAGAAGATCAGCATGCCCGAGGTAAAACAAGTACAAATCATGATGACAGGCAGATATGCATTGACAACGAGCTTATTAATGGAAGTGCGTGCTGTTATCCAGTCGGAAAGGTCACGTTGGACTAGTAAACCCGTCAGACATGAAAGCTCACAAAACTTGTTTGGTGAAGAAGTCATGTTTTGTCAAATGGTTGGTTGCTGGTTTTGCATGTTTAGAGAAGTAAGACAGACTGTGGTGGATGAAGATCTAAGTGGGCATCATTCATGGAAGTGCGAACCACATCCATGAATGAAAACAACATTGTTCCATCGGATTGTCGCCTGTTTCCTGAAGAAAAAAAATAAATATCTCAATGCCTTTGGCGACTACTTCAAAAATAGTGCGAAATGTTCAAAAATAGTTCATAACATCAGAATGTATTTTTTTTTCTCTTTGCAATACAATTTTCCGGTGGAAAAAAATGAGGAAACTTACTTTTGAAACGTCCCTCATACTATTTCGAATGGCTTAAAAATTCAAAAATTGTGAATTAGTAAATGAATTGTGTTAATAAAATTATAATCCTTTCTCTGCTATATATTGGCAGCAAATTTAACAATGTTATTAATTACACATATGCTGAAAAAAACCTTTATTTCTTGTTCGTTTTACAATCATTTCCTGCTAATACCTAGAAGAGGCTTATGAGAGAGATGTCTCTGAAGTAATTTAAATGATGTGTGATATCATTTCTTCCAATGAGAGTTTTGTTTCTAGAACCTCGGTAGCTATATATATATACAACAAAATCCAATATAATCAGATTACAAAATATACCGTAAAATCCGGCGTATAACGCGCACTTATACTTTCAAGCTGCATTTTTAAATTTTGAGGGATATTCGCCGTAAAACGCTCACCCCCTTTTCTGGGAAAAAACCAAAGTGTTCTAGAGTGGTGCTCTTATGTTCATTAGTCATATATTCGAGGTATTATCCGAGGCTTTTGAAAAATAGTATAATTCTAGGTTTGCAGCTCTTACAGTTCATAAAGTATGTCATTTTTTAAAAATAAACAATATTTCGATGTATAAAGAAATGAAATTTCTTGATGCTCATATCTTTTTTTTATTTTTAAAACTATCATTTTTATATCCGGCGCATAACGCGCGCACCCCTAAATTTCGATTCGATTATTCGCCAGATTTTACGATAATCAAGAATTTGTCTTGTATATTCTCCTTTTAAATGATGCGCGCAACGCTTTTTTATAGCAGTTTAGATTTATCAAATTCCTCCTAAGGGCTAATTTGTTGTAAAATTATACAGAAAGATAATTTTAAAAAGTTCTCAGTTATATTTATGACGTGCGATATTTGCCCCGAATGCATTATTTTTTTCCGGCTGATAGTGCAACAAAATAGAATTTGAAAATGACTCGGTGGTGTTCTATTTCTTATACCAGTTAGAGAATTCTTCAATAGTTTTATCCTCAAATATGTCCTACAAAAATGTTTATACAAAATTTCTAAATAAAAATAACGCTTCCAAATTTTTGGTAACATTTCGTCTTTACTTTTGTCGGCAATCACTCGAAGAACAGGAGAAAACTGACTAATTACCAGAGAGCATGTATTTTTGCAGATATTCTCTAACAAAAAATGCTATCAGGAAATAAAACAAATAAAACAGGCCGGAACGTGTGAAGACTTCTTGAGGCCCTGTGCCCTTACACAAATGTAGGCCCTACTTATGACCCTTAAAAGTAGACAGTACGAGACACCCGTTGCGGCCGAGGCCCCGGGCCCAGTTGACCCATCTCTTAAGACGTTCCTGATACCAGGTAATGGTTGAAAGTACGGCTGGAAAAATAGAATTAGTTGTTATAGGAGCAAAACAGATTTCATTCTGTGGCTGCTTTATGAAATGAATTTTTCTTCTTTTCACTCAATGCTGTTGTTGTAACATATTTGAATATAAAAAAAATAAAGAAACCTATTACTCAGTAAAATGAACACAACATTTTCATAGCTATCAACTTCTTACAACATACTCGCAGCTTAAGGAAGTATAAACTAAAATTCAATAAATTACTAGTTTAATTTAAATGTGTGTCAAATAAAGACTGGAACCTCACTAAAATGAAGTGAAATGGGACCAAAATACATATTAACTGTAGCATGTTAAATTGGAATGAGTTAATACTTCATTCGAATTAATTCAGTTTTATAGATTAATCGTGTCGAAACTTTAATTTCTTCTAAATTTGAAAATGGCGTTTATTTATGGAGCAGACTGTATTATTTGGTTACACATTGAAAATTTTCAAATTTGTATATAATTCTTAAAGATTTAATTTTTAAAATATCTATAAATATGAAAAAAAAAATAGGTAAAGTCGGAATTGTTATCAAAATTATCCGAAAAAAATTATATATTTTTGTGCATATAGTGCAAAAAAAAAAAAAAAAAAAATTAATAAAAAAAAAGTTAAAAATGTAGCACCCTGAAGGAAGCATGCAAATCATATGAAATTTACATGATGCGTTGGAAGCGATAAAATATGCAAATCATTAGCATTATAGCGCAGACGCCCATCACGAGCAACCGTAGCGCCACCAACAAGTGCTATATAAGGGGAGAACAGATTGGTGATTTGAAGTACGGTAATTGTTTCTTCATGCGGGGTTTTTTTTTTGCGTTAGTTGTTTACCTATGCCTTTTGGAAGACATCGAGCGTCTTTTGACCAAGTTTCTGAATTCGACCGAGTAAGAATATTAGCTTATAGGGATAGCAGATTATCCTTCAGAGAAATCGGTCATCGTGTTGGACGAAACCAAGCAACTATGATACGGTTCTGTCATCGCGGAATACAGGAGGAAGTGACGAACCAACGGGGCTAATCGCACCTTCCTCGTTGCACCACTGCCCGTAATGACAGGCGGATTGCGCGCATGGCAGTGATAGATCACGCAGCCACATCACGAACTATAGCCCAACAGATTCAGTCTATTACGCATCATTCGGTGTCCGCTCGTACCATTCAAGGCCGTTTTCATCAGAGCGGAATGTCCACAAGGCACCTATTGTTCCTTTTACCCTTTACTGGAAAACACAGGCATTTGCGGGGCTCATGGTGCGATGAAAGGTGGTCGCGGATAACGGAATGGAACGACATTGTATTTAATGACGAATCTCTCTTCTGCCTACAACATCACGATGGACGGATTCGAGTTTGGAGAACCGTGGTGAGAGGCTGCTGAACTGTTGCGTTATGCATCTCCACAGTGGTCCTTTAACCGGTATCATAGTTTGGGGTGGTATAGTATTTCACTGCTGCACCCCTCTAGTACGCATTTCCAGTACACTGAACAGCAAGCGCTACATCTCTGAGGTGTGATCATCTGCTCTGTGGTCCCCCTCCCCCATACATTCAGCTCTTGCCATCAGCCATATCCCAACAGGATAATGAGCGACCACCCGTGGCACGCAATTTCAAGAGATCATCTTTACCTATCAGATTGAATTGCTTCCTTGGCCTGCTTGTTCTCCCTACTTATCACCAATCGAAAACGTGACGTCCATGCTTCCACAACGACTGGCTCGGTATACGCCACCCGCTGCTACATCAGATCAACTTTGGCAATATGTGGAGGCCGAACGGACTGCTCTATCCCAAGTATGCATCCAAAGCCTTTTTGATATTTTTCCAAGGCGTGTGGCAGCGGTTATAGCCAACAATGGCAGCTACACTAACTACTGAATTAGTCATCATCCATACGTCACAAGAGGCTGTAATTTCAATCGTTTGAACTTTGTACAACAGTTATCTGCCAAATAAATTTTGCTGTGATATCTCTGGTCCTTCTTGGTGTTGCATTTCGTGTGGTCAGCAGTATCTAAGATTTTGTAAAATGTTTTCTAAACATGTTAATATGTTTTCTGTTTTCTAGTTTGAAATAATTTATTAGTTTCCTCTAATGCGATAACCATTGAATAAATCTCTTTTAAATTTAAGCATTTTAACCGTATTCTCGTGATGCTATATTTAATATACTCTAAAAGCAAAAAAATCATGACAAAATCTCTTCAATTTCTTAAATATTTGTGAAAAGTTACATCGAATTAATAAAGGGTCGTTCCAACTTTTGAATATTTGTACTTTGTGTGTGTATTTGTGTGTGAAGAATTTATAAAGTATTTCCCTCTTCTAAAAAAAAACTTTTTTTTCACCCGTCAAATTAAGTTTTCTTTGGTGTGTCTTGAGAAATCTTGTATGAACCGACCTTTGTATTCTACAATATCTTTCAAATAATTAATATTCAAGGTATTTTTATCAGTTGTATAATATTTTAGGAGATAAATTCACACGAAAATAACTATTCGATAAAATCGATCAATAAAATAGATTGATTGGCAAATTAAAGTTCTCAAAATCAAAAACTAAAATTTTAAAAAAAAATGCTCTCGAAACTTTTAAAGTATTTTAACCTTTCAATCCTACAAACATTGGCATATAATATTTTTCTTGTTACAGCAAAAGTCTAAAAATAAATGGTATCTCTCAAAGAATCTTGAGATCTGAAGTTCAAAGACCCGTTCTTCTGAATTTACGCGATCTAAGCATAGAGTGATGGTAAAAAATGCTACGATTTACAAACCCGTAAACAGCACGTAACCCAGATAAGAGGTGATCTTCGATTTCAACTGCTAACGTTGATTGATAGCAATGAAAAATGATATCTACGCAGTTAAAGATAAAATTCTCTATTTTAAGATATCCATAAGACTACTAGTTTCAAAGATCTCTTACAGAAAAATAAACATTTTATCATCATTTTCCCCGCACATACTTCTGGTATCATTTTCATCGCTTCTTTCGGAATGCATCCTTGAGAGGAGTTGAGATGAACTAAATATTTCGGATTCTAGAAAAACCCAAAAGTTCTTAAAAAGTAAAAGCATTTAATAAATAATTTGCATTTCTCAGGAAACGATGACAAATTCGATAGAAAATACCGTGAATTCCTTTTTCATCGGAGCATTTTAGTTGTTATTTTGCATGATCTTTGACGTAATAACTCGTGGTTAAAAGCGTCGTTTTGTCACAAAATTTATCGAATATTCCGTGAAATACTGATGAGTCAAAGGAAACCCAGGATAATGGGCAGAATATATATATATGATAATGGATAAAAAATATATCAATGAAACACTATAAATTTAAGAAGAAAAGTACAGTGGACCACAAAAGTGTTCGTACACTTGCAATTTCCTATAAAATTTAATATTTTCGATTAATAAAAATTAATATATTGGAATCGAAATTTTATTATGATATCTGCAACTTGTTCTTAATGGAATGATATGAACAATTTTTGAAGTGAAAACTTCTTTAGCGGCGTTGGGCACTTTTTGGTAGGGGAAAATCTTATGGGTTCGCGTCACCGACATACTCTGACTGGCGCATGCGCAGTGTGCTGTTCGCTTTAGACACTTTTTGGATGTATGAAATCTGGTACGTTCACGTCACCGACATGCCTGTAGCAATATACTGTAGCTATACAGCTGACTTATAGTGCTGTGTATATTCTATAAGTGAAATTGAATGGATTTAGTGAAATGTTCAATGTGTTTATGTATATACTGTGCATTGTTAAAATAGTGTTTTTGTTTGATTATTATTTGAATCATTTTATTGAAGAATCATTGTGGAGTACAATAGTAGGTACTAAATAAAAATATACTAATATTTTTAAGATAAAAAATAAATAACAGAAAATTATTTTAAATACTCGTATTTATTTTGGCGTTAGAAAATTAATATATTTCTTAAAATTATTTTAAATCTTCTTATTTATTCTGGCGTTAAGAAATTTTGTATTATTTATATTCTAATATTTAACCTCTGCAATGCATCACACAATCCCGATAAGTATTTCATAGTGGCTTAGACGTTTTCTTACTACCGTGGTAAAACAGACTTCTAGTTGTTCAATCATATTTTTATCGTGGATTTTGAAATTAAAAATTTTGTAAAACAATACATATTAGTGGTTGCCGTTTATATTTCACCTGGAAAATCTATGAGCCAGATACAACAATTTTTTTCGAAAATTTGATGATTTGTACAAAAGAAGGTTCTGAAATACTCCATAAAAGATTTGGCGAAAAATATGATAATGTACCGATGATTTTAAGTGGAAACTTCACTATTAACTTTGCAGATAAAAATCTACCACTAATTGAATTTCTAAATGAAACAATTTAAATATCTCCAGTGATCGAAAACTCAGTACTACAAAATATAAAACGACGATCGATCCGGTTTTTACGCGATACTTAGATAAATTTGAATCAAACATTGTCCTTTTTTACTTTAGTTACCATAAGCCTATTGTATCTTTTTAGAACAAAATGAAATATTTGAAAGCACAAAAAGTCAAAGTATTGTTCAAATAAATGATGACAATGATGCAAACAATTAAAATAACGTTAAAAATCAAGTACATTAAAATGTAAGTAAATACAAATACTATCCATAAATAATATATGATTGTATATTAATTGTTATTTCAATTGAATTGTATTTATATTTTGTCATGATCTTGTACAGCCCGTAATATATTTGAATATTAAAAAACCATATAAACATGCATATAATTGTTGCTCGGAGTGTCAACAGATGTAAAAACCAGATTGATGTTGATAATCTTAGTTTAAACATTATGAAATTCCAAATTTTTTATTCTAAAAATTCGAAGTTTTCACTTCTATCGGCAATCTCTATAATTTAAAATAGTATAACTATTATTTTTAAAAATTAATAATCCAAAAGCTTTTGAAAAATTACGCCACAAAAGTCTTCGTACATTTAACAAAAATCAACATAGCTTTAAATATTGTATTTCTTTCTTAATTTATACTCAGTAGGATATCTTTTATATCCACAACAACTTTTAAACGTCTTGGTATAGATTTAATCAGTTTTTTGTAATTTCTGCATCGATTTTCCCCCATGTTTCTGTGATTATTGTTTTTACTTCACATTATGTGTTTATATATCATAATTTCTTTTTTTTTTAAATCAAATTATTCCCAAATTTGTTCTACTGGGCTAAATAAACTTATTGATGAGGTTTTTTCAGAATTTTGGGACAGTTTTAGAGGCATCACGGCGTACATTGAGAGCAGTGCGCTGGGCTTCATTATCCTGTTAAAAATGAAGTTTGCGTGGATAATTTAAAATTTCTCTTTAAAATATTTAAATAGAGCTCATGATTCTTAATACCATCAAAAATTGCCAAATTACCTTATTTTAAAGCTAATTTACACTCCTACGCAAGAACACTTCCACCTCCATGATTCATTAATCGAACTAGATTCTTGAGATTAAGTTTAAGAAAATTCAAAATTAACTAGGTTGACTGAAAATTCAACATTTTTGGTTCTGATAGGTATATAATAGTTTATAAATGAAAAAATGAGGAATTTAATTCCTTGAGTTTATGTGAAACAAAAACTCCTCCACCTCCATACTGAAGCATGGAGAAGGTGTTTTTGCGTGAGAGAGTTAATTTGGTATTTTTTATGATATCCAGAATCACGAGCTTTATGTAAATATTTTAAAGAGAAATTTTAAACTATCTGCCCAAAATTTGGATGGTGGAGACGACTTCATTTTTTAACAGTATAATGACGCCAAGCGCACTACTCTCAATGTACGCAGTTGGTGTCCCTATAACTGTCCCAAAACTCTAAAAACACCTCCTCGATCAGTTTATTTAGCCCATTAGAACATATCTGGTGATAATTGGATTTTTTTTAAAAAAAGAAAACATGACATATAAACATATGTAAAAACAATAATCCCAAAAGCATGGAGGAAAATTGATGCAGAAATTACAAAATACTGATTAAATCTATACCAAGACGTTTAAAAGTTGTTGTTGATATTAAAATATATTCTATTTATATAAATTAAGAAAGAAATACAATACTTAAAGCTATGTAGAGATTTTTGTTAAGTGTACGAAGACTTGTGGCGTAATTTTTCAGTACCTTTTTGATTATTAATTTTTAAAAATAATAGTTATACTATTTTACAAAAATTAATTATGTAATTCCACTAAGAACAAGTTGCAGATTCATAATAAAATTACAACTTCAATATATTAAGTTTTGTTAGTCGAAAACATTATATTTTATAGGAAATTGCAAGTGTACGAACGCTTTTGTTGTACACTGTTGAATTTCCATAGGATTTTAACATTGTATTCACGAATTCAAAATAGTCTGGATCTTAAATGCTTTTGTGCTGTCCAACATAAGAAATATAACACCACATAAGAAAGGACAGAATGTAATGAAATTTGATGTACACAGTATGCGTGTGTAAATAACGGATTTTATTGATATTATAATTTTAATATAAAGATTATGCAGAAGTACCAGAAGTAAGTAGAATCACCTCCGGCGGCGATACAAGCCATAACGCAACGAGATGCAGATTCAATTAGCATACAGATAATGTCCTGTGGAGATGATAATGCAGATAATGTCCTTGTCCTCTCATCTGGGGGAGCTTGACAGAAGACGAACTTTAGGGCTGCAAGAAGGTGGGCTGTTCTAATTGGCAAATTTCGCAGCATATTGTTTGGAATAATGTTACCACTGCACGCTGCTGGTAGAGGTAGATATAACAAGGCACATCTCAACATCAGTCAGGCTCAGGGAGGTCCAAACGAACCAGACCGAGAGGGGATCGAGGTGCTTAAGACATGCGTATACTGATTAAACTGTCCAGTGGCATAACGGAGAATACTAGGGCCCTCTGCAAAGTCAGGTTTTGGACTTTTTGTCAGATCTTACAATAGGCACGTACTTGGCGTCAATAAAGCTTTGGGCCTCTTAGCATCCTGCCCCCCCCCTCCCCGCATACGGGGGTTTCGGGGGTGTACGTTACGCCATTACAACTGTCGCTGTTGCAGACATCAGTGGGCAGTGGAAACCTCTGTAGATCATTCCAGAATAATCACGGTATTTGTCGATCGTTTCATGACATGAGACTGAGCTCAAGTACACTGTTGCGACGGCTGCGCTTAACAACACTGACTCCTTATCAAATATTGGAATAGTGTCGTTACAGACATAGATTGTCGAATTGTATGAGTAATCTTTACCGACGCGTCTTACCTCTGTCTTGGTGGAGATAATCTCCATAACATGTTTAGCTGCATATTTTCCGAAATTTACATATTTAAAGGCCGAATCTTCATAATATTTCAATTTCAATTTTGGAGCAATGTACATAAACTGCATCCCTTATTTTTAATATAATAATCTTTAAATGCTAGAAGTCTTTTTTAATATTTATCTAAGTGTAAAATAATGGAAGTATGATACTAAGTTGCGAAAAGAAAATTCCTGCTCTAAAAATATTTTGATTGGTTGATTTTGTTAACATAGTGAGGGAGGAGAATTGTTCGGAAAGCGCAAAACGTCCCTAAATGGGTTAATCCAGCCCTGATGTTTTTTATGAACATTTTTTTTTAAACAAAAAACTTTTTTTGAAGAAATGTCTGCAAAAAAATTGAAAGAGACCGAACTTTCTTTCCCAGAATGGCCTTTTAGTACAATAATCTGATTTTAAAAAATTTAGAACTGAAATAAAACACATAGGTATACTACAGATCACTTTCATTAGAAACAGCCAATAGCAACAATACTTTTTTTAACACGCTTTTATAAGTTTCACTTGCATGTAACGTAATCTTGGAACTCGATTTTTACCCACATTAAAAGGTCAAATTAATTCGAAATTTTGCACACTTGTCAAGGACCGATGACAATACAATAATTTCATAATTTTGTTCCATTGTCCTTTTGAGGATTGTCAGGAATAGGATAATCAGAATTGGCGACAATTCCATATATCATTTCCAGATTTGGCGACTTATTGCATGTACCATTTTCAAATTTGGCGACTAATTCCATATACCTTTTTCAGATTTGGCGACTAATTTCATATATCATTTCCAGATTTGGCAACTAAAAGAATAAGGTGTAACCCTAAGGCGAATGTTTTGAATTTAAAGCTGATTAATATGCGAGTTTAAAATACACTTGCGGTTAATAGAAGTAAGACAAAAAAAAAAAGTGTTATGTATCTGAAGAAGTGGAGGGTGTGTGTTAGCAATTTCTTACCGTAATATAAAACTTTTTCTGAAAATGAAAATAAAAAAAATCGCTCGTGCATGTGGAAAAAAAATAATTTATGTTCTAACTGCTAAATATTTTTTATTTTTATAAAGCAATACGTTTAAAAGGTGAAAAACGATTGACACTTAATATTACCATGTTTTTATCAACTCGCTTTCTTTTATGTCTGCCCGGGTGGGATTTTGTAATTGATTTTAAACTTATTGACTTTCCGATGAGCTAGAGACTTGGAATTTGGACCATAGCTCAGAAGTGGACGACAATGCATGCAAATGTGAAAAAAGAAGAAGAAAAAACGAAAAGGAGGAATTTGATAATTTTTAGTCCGTTATAAAAATATGGTACATTCATTTTTTTTTTTTTAATTCGAACTTTTTTTTCTTAACACACTTTTTATTCGTTTGACTTGTTCTATACAGAGGATATCTAATATAACGATACGGGACTGATCCTAGGCCCCGTCAACGGAGAGAATAAATAAACTTCAGACCCATTAATTAATATCCATTGAAGGGCAAGACTAATTCCACAGCCACGTAATTCCAGCTTCAAGTATTAAACTCAAGGATAAATTAAACAATGAATAAATGATAGTTAAAAAAAACTAAAAAACACGCTTTTAATTGTAGATCGAACAAAAAAATGAAAAATAAGTTATAGTTTAAAAAAACTAAAAAACACGCTTTTATACTAAATCGAACTAAAAAGTAAAAAAAATAATTCTTAATACAAGAATAAAATGATTAACGAGAAAATTTAATGTCATTGGGTAAAAGCGTGGGGTGTTTCAAAAATGTATCAATTGTTATAATTTCTAACTTCTATTCCGAAAAGCTGAATTAGTGCAAAAATGTAGTACAAAGCACCCACTCTTTCACCGCAATGACATTAATTTCTCGTTAGTCATTTTATTCTTATATTGAGAATTATTTTTTTTTTTACTTTTTAGTTCGATTTAGTATAAAAGCGTGTTTTTTAGTTTTCTTTAAACTATAATTTATTTAATACAATGTCTTCTTATCAACCTTCGCTGCTTAAAGTGAATTTTCACAATCAACTTAGCAGAATGAAATGCTCAAGGACATTTAAAATGTTTGCAAACAGAGAGTACTTACAGAGATCAACACGTCATACAGGATTTGTTAAGCTTTTATGGGGAAGGAACTTGACACAGTTTGAAATATTTTATGATGGCATTTTAGGTCACTCAAACCGCATACAAAGATTCCTTTAATTGTCGTTTCGCAATGATTTAGATCTCATGAATTATTTTGTTCATGAGTTCCGAGTAAGATTTATTTTACTAATCTTTTTAGACACGTGGGGATGAGAAAAAAAGAGAAATAGTTTTGTGTAAGAGTAGAATGTTAATATGCCAGTAGAGCAACTTGATAGATTTGTAGCTTTGAAAATTAATAAGGAAGGAGAAATATATTTAATAGTTTTAAAAAGACAGTTATCTTTTAAAAATTTTCATTATCTATGTTTATGCGACCTTGCAGATTTCTTAGCTGTTTGACATTGACTTAAAAGTCGTGAAATATAAATCTGCTTACAAATATAAATTTATTTTTCATTCGGATTAAAAATACACACACACACATTCAAGAAAAAAATTGAAATCCTAAAATATGTTCGGATTTCTTTTTATAAAACTCTTCTAATAATGACTTCTGATCTGAATATCTATGGCATCAACAGTCTGATAAATCAGCAGATCAATTCTTTTTGGTGATTTGAGGATATGTACAGAGAGAGAGAGATTATATATATATATATATATATATATATATATATATATATATATATTCTAAAAACTTTCGATATATAACGCAATAAATATATTTATCAGAAGTTACCCAGCATATTACATTGGCGTGCAATATTTCATTCTTATTTTAAAATTTATTTTAAGATTACATCGTATGGGTAGCAATAAGATTGTTCTTGGTGTTATGTCAGTGTAATATCAAAGGAAAATTTTTCAAGGTCATTGATGGAACTTTACTTATTTCTGGAAGTATGAAATGTAGGATATTGAAAACTTTTGTTTGCTATTATACAATCCATTTCAGTAATACAGAACGCAATGACCTTCGTGTGAAATGAATGTGAATGCATATTAATGTCACACTACAAAGCTACACAAGGCTATTGGCAACGGACCTCGTAATTTTGAACCATGGTCAAATGCCGAGGACGACACCTGTCCTGGCACCCTCTTCTCTTACCTTCCACACCTCACTAACGGGAGAATGTTTGAATCACGAAAGATTTAACGTGCATTGGCCCTCTCTACACGGTGGTCTTCAGCGGCACTAGGCTCGGACTCATGACACACCCGCTTACGTGTCCGTGTTCTTGACCACTAGGCTATCTCTTGTTGTGAAACTAAGATATGAGAATGAATATTCGCCGTTTTTTTTTTTATATCTTTATTCTCACAAAATTTTGCGACACAATATCTCAAAATTTAAAATGTAGGTCTACTGTGTTTAATGGAATAAATGCTTTTAATTCTCTCTCTAGCACTCTCGCTGTGTATGTGTGCACAATTTGAGGTATTTTAAAAACTTCGTTCAAAAATATTAATCACAATTTATAAAACTTTTTTAAAAAATCTTATTTTTGCGGAATTTTTTTCTTTTGTTAAACTTTATTGCCCCCCCCCCTCCCGAGATTTTTCGGACATAATGCACGAAAAATAACATCTTAGTAATCATATTGTAACAATTATTTTAATTCTTCAAAAAATAATTGTTTTTTTTTTTTACTTCCTAGGAAGTGAAATCATTAGTTCAGGAGGTAAAATACTCGGAAGTTATTCCTAATCTTAAAAATAGCAATAAGACATTAATATTCGACCCATTACAAATGTAATGGGAAAGACTTTTCTTGGACTTTCAACCTTGTTGTAGAAAATCTCTCTTTAAAAAATAAATTGAGTCTTTTTAACCAAATAAATTTTAAAACCAGCCATAAATTAAGCTTGTCAGATCTGGGGCGCTGAGGTTAAAACTCGCATGGCTCAAATCCAAGTTCCATAACCTTGCGCATCATTTTCGTAGTATGTGAAAAATAACTCTCTTTACAGCGAACTAAGGAAACAAATATCACAATGAGGATTGAAATGTATGTAAAAAATCTTTTGTGGACACACTTTCAGCTAACTTTAGTAAGCCCTGTAATGGCTCAATTTTTCCCCCTTTTATAATGAAAGGCGTTCCCTCACAAAACAACCTAAATCCTCAACACTATCATAAAATTCACCTCCCATTGATAAGAATAGCAGTTTTGCTCATCCTTTAAATCGTCTTATACTTTCAAACATCATTTAGAAATAAAATTACTCAACAAGTCATTTATTCTTGTGAATAATGGTAGTCAAATTTTATTCCATGGAAGCAATGTATTCTTATCAGATGATGATGATATCACGAAAATATATACGAATATTAAACACGTATAAGTTCAACCAGCGTCAATTACGCTACAACTATTTTTTCTCAACTCAAAAATATATTTAGAATAACTACAAAAGATGCCAACATAACTTTAACAACGAACGACTATATATCAGCAAATAAATTAAGCAATCAGATACACTAAAATTACATGAATTATATATTGAATTAAAGCAGACGATAATAAAACTGAAGAGAATTTTCAACCTAAACAATATCTATGACTACCATGTAATTTAAATAATCCAATTAAAAATTAGTTCAAAATAAAAAATAATAAATTAAACAGAACTAAATATTTTACAATGCAAAATTTTCGTATATATCTTTTGAGATCTTTAAATTCGAACCAATTTTCCTCAAAAACAACATTTTCCTTGATTCTATTTTTATTTGATTTTGCATTTTGATAATGCCACAAAAAGAATAAGCTTGTATGTGCATAATACCAGCATTATTTTTCTTTATCTCTAACAGTTTTAACTGGACAAAGACCTTGCAGTTTTTCCGTGAAATCCAGGAACTTTATTCGAATTGAAGACTGTTCTATTCACTTCCACGCCGTGATCGTCATTTATTTCGTCATTTTAGTGCAGCTATTAATACCAATAGAAAAAAAAACATCAGTCATTTCCATCACTTATTTCCCATTCTACTCGTTTAAATAAATAACCACTTTTCTCTGGTTTACCATGTTGTCAACTAAATGAAACCTTTCAAGAATTGACAAAGTAAATTGACTAAAAGGACACAGTTACCCTATAAATCCAAATTTCATTTAAAATTAAATGAAATGTCACAAAAGTTCAGTAATAAAACAAAACATTTTATTTTTTCATAAAACGAATTATAACCTCTGTTGATGTTTAAAAAGAATAGCATGTAGTATTATATTAAAAAAACAAAATTGGAAAAATCAAATCAAGTCATAATAAAGTTAAAATACATTTTATTCAAGATAAAAAAAATATATATAAACTTATTAAAACAATAGGAGCTTCTGGAAAGTACAATAAAACTGCTATTAGTATCAATAAAACTTTAATATAATAAAAACGTCAGAAAAAAAAGTATAAAATTACTTTTTTTTTTATCTCTTGCAGTGATAAAAAAAGAGTACCTTAAAGACGATGGAAACTAATTTTTAAGCGCTTTTGAA
>BMAO01012143.1:0-36670 GCA_019973975.1 Trichonephila clavata | reverse complement strand
AACATAAGGTTTTCCTTGGTATGAATACGCAGATGACTTTTTAGTTTGGTACTGTGAGAAAAAGACTTGTTGCATATTTCACAAAGATGAGGTTTTTCAATGGAATGAATAAGTAAATGTCTTTTTTAAATTATCACTTCTAGAAAAAGACGCTTGGCATATCTCGCAAACATGAGTCTTTTGGCTATGAATGCGTCTATGTGACCTTAATAATGGTAATCCGTAGAAAGTCTCGTGGCATGTTATACAGATATAAGGCTTTTCATTTACTTTAGCCTTCAAGTGAAGATTAAAGTTGTCATTTCGAGCAAGAGACATCTTCCAAAAAGAACTAGATAACAATTCGTTTTTAATACTAACCGAATATAGAAAACAAGTTTTTAGAAGCTTCTTACGAATACCGTTTTATATTTTCATAGGTTTGAATGAGAACAAAATCCTTTAATGCGATACTGAATCATTAATGCGAGTTTCTTCTGTCTTCGTAAATTATGATTTATAGGAAATGCATTTCAGTACACTTCACAAGATTAAATAGAAAAATAAATTAGAGCTGGGGATCTATTTTCAATTTTTTTTCAGAGTTTGGGTGGCTGTCTGATTGCTTTATGTAAAATGAAACAAATTTAGACATATATAATCAATATTTTCAAAATTAACTTCTCATAGAACTTTAAAATAAAAATAGTTTATATAAGGAATTGTAAGTATAACTTTATATATATATATATATATATATGGGAGTTATATTTAGCCCCCCATTTTGGAGAGGGTACAGTTGTTATTGACGCTGATTTCTGTGCCGCAGGGAGAGGGTTCGAATCTCTGAGAAGGCATGAATTTTTGTAAATGTATGTCCTCGCGGAAAGGCCGGCTAAATAGCCGTTCAGCCGCAATGTTGTTTGTCAGTTTTGTGGAAGGGGAAGAAAGAACCGTGTCTCTTCACTAGCAGCATGTTTTCCCTCAAAATTAGCATGGAACCGAGTCAAATCTCATGGCGGTCGAAGCTAACGACTTGCAACAGGAGTACAATCAGTCCCTTTTCCATGATGAGTTGCCTGGACCTCGATCTGGCACTGCCGATCAGGTGGAATTAGCAAGAGATCAAATATGACAAAAGGAATTTCTTCAAGGAGGTTGTGTAAGTCAATGGAGGATATTTCAAAAGGAACATGGTACCTGTTATTATTTGAGTGTGTGTGTAATTAAATGCATCCTTTACCTGAGTGTTTACCATAGAGTGCGTTAGTTAAGCAGAACTTGTGTATATTTGGGTATCTACAGCTTCTATTTCAGTAACAAGTAGATAAACTTTTTTATGTTTTGTAGAAATAGGAAGACTGTCGTATTTTCCAATCGGTCCATGTTTTTGAAATATATAACTTTGCTTTTAATTTTAGATGGTTAAAAAGCTAAACATAATGTTTTGCTTTTCTTTCAGAATTTTACTTTCTTTCTTTCATTTTTAATTATTTGTAAATACCCTATTTTTCAACAACTTATCACTGTGTCGAATTTTCATAAGAAATTCCAGTTTTAAACACTTCAAAGACTTGGGAAATTTTCATGAAGCAAAGAATTCTTCTTAGACTGTGTCTCTGAGATTTGCGTTACTATCATCTATTTTAGCAAAGCACAAAAAAAGAAGCTTTTTTCCCCCAAGAAACCTGTGCATGCCAATGTTAGGCATTTAAACATCGGAAAATTGAAAGTGGATTAGATTCTCTTCACGGGGAGTCTTCAGTGGATCTAGGGGTCGATGTTATGTCTCGCTCGACACGAGTTTGTGACAATAACCTTAAGAAAAAAATATTATTTTATACTTCCATCTACAAGTCGTCAATTCCTCCGGGGCCGATTTTCCTTACATAATCAAAGTGGCACAACCGAGAAATGTCCTAGTTAACTTTACATGTTTCCAAGTTGTTTACTACTCTCACTGCTGTCACGCTGACGGGTTATATCCAAGTTATTCCTTTTTTTACCATCTTTCTCGTCTTTCCAGTTTCTTTTTTTCTTGTCTACACAATAGTTAAAACTTTTAAATAAACTCAAAAACACTTCTTTATTTTGTAATTGTTTATTTAATATTTATTGCTGATAACGTATGCTTTTCATTTTGTTTTGCGTTGATTTGTAACCATTCTGTTTTGTGTTTTTTTTTTCCATCTATCTTTCAATTTATATTGATTTTGCTAACACCGTTTGTTTACGAACGCGCATGTTTGCCATGTGCTGCTTCCGTAAGGAAACAATTATGTCCTTGATGTACCTTTGGGTTAGCCTTAGCCATCGTTATTTATGGATGAGTGTTAGGTGTGAGCTCGCTCCAAACAATTTTGGATTTGTGATAAGTCTCATAGATTCTCTTTGAATCCCCGCGAAGCTAAAGTTGTTGGGCTAGCGCTACAGATAAATGTTTCTCTCAGTTTCCCTTCGAATACTAATCTGATTCTATACACTAATATTTACAATCTATATTTTTTAGGTAAAGCCGAGCGTGTGGCTATAGATAGCTGACCGGTCCTCTACCTTCTCCATGGTGGATAAAGGCATGCCAGTATGAATACATCTCTCTCTTGATAAGGAAAATTTCGTTCCAGCGTAAAGACCCCATTTTACCTAACTCTAACATTCATGAAATTACAGATCACTCAAACTTTTGATTCATGTATTTTTCAAATAATTAATTTGACTATCAAATCGCCATCATCCATATATTTAACTATCATTGTAGTAAACGGTGAACGAATCCGGCAAAAAAAGATTGCGGTCAGAGAATACACTCTTTGAAAATATATTGACCTTACAAACAACGACTCTGTTGTTGTTAAATTTTTCCAAATAATCTTGTAGTGATAAGTCTGCACAGGTCTGTAATGATGAGTCGTACAGGCCATATCTCAGCTTTGGCATTTTAACTCGTACGAATCGCGTGCAAGATCATTCAGTTCAAACGAGGCAACTTTCTTCTTGGAAAGCTTTTCTAAATTCTCTTGTGGATGATAAGTCAGTACACATCACTTAACTCCTGCTGACGGGCCATTTTTGAGTCTAAACTGCTGTTCAACTCGAGGAAAATTCTCTAAAATTATTTCATCAGGGTATGATTCAGGTTAGAAGAATCACTATAAAAATAGCCATAATTTATTTTTCAACACTTAACATTTAATTTTAAATAACACTACACAACCCACAACTACTAAATTTGGATAGTTTAACTCTGAATTACGTCTTTATTCTGAGTATTGTTCCGAATCCTCTGCATTGTTTCAAGATAGAATTCAATTTAGTACCCTCCAAAAATATTTCAAGTTGTAATCTACATTTTGTTACCACATTTTAGATTTTCTCTTTTTTTTATATAAACATTCTAAGGCATAATGATTTTTTATTATTAGTTTTATACAAAGACAATGCTTACCATACATAATTTAAAAGCCTGTTATTTGTCTCGGCAGAAAAAATATTATATTTATTGTATTTGAATTCTCTCTATGTCATTGACTTTATTTCTGTTATTTGATTAGTCATATACTTGAATTAAAATAGTAGATTCCTTCGATATGAATAATTAAACATTTAATGTGAATGATAATAATTCCATTTGATAGGTTTGATAGTTTTGCTGAGCATATTCTGGTGCAATGATATTAAACGTTCATTATTATATGCATAAGATTTTTATCTGAAAAATTTGGATTACTACATTTAGTAAGTAGGGCAGTTTTACTGAGTATATTCAGAGACAAAAGATTAATTTATCAGGAAAATATAATTTTAAAAATAATTTTAAATAGTAAATCCACGTGGAACACCACGACGATAAACAGAGGATCACTCAAAATTTCAGGGTCAAAAACTTTCCATCGAATAGTAAGATGATAAATTGAGTCCGATTTCATTGCTAACTTTGATTCCCAACACCAGAGGGGACTCCAGTATGTGAAAAGCCTTTCAGTTATCCGTCTTTATCAGAAACAATAAATAATTCCCTACTGCGTTCAGTGTGTTTACTTCTACAGATTGCGGCATTCGGCAGAGAGTTCCCACAAGCATGGGTATAATTGATATTATCACGATTATAAAAGAAAAAATTTCAGCTGTAAAAAGAGAAAAATTATCCTTGAGTGAAAAGTGCAAATTAAATACTATTATCAATATTTTATTAAAACTGAGGGAAACAGAAATAGTGCATTTTGTTTAGTAATGGAAAAAATGAATGACCCAATATTTCATTGCTACTGATAGTCTTAAAATATTAGGATTCGGAAAAGTAATGACAATAATTTTCACGAAATTTGTTAGGTTCTTAACCCCTTAAGCCGTCGGTGTAATTATCCTTCTGGCTCAAATGGTGCGTTGAGTGCTTCCTTAGTACGATTCTTATCTTTGCCCTGCTATCAGAAACATTATTTTAAGGGCTTTGGAATGCAGTAAAATGACCTTGAAATTTTGTGTTTGTGGAGGATTTACAAAATTTGCTTATTTTCGAAACTTCACCTCCCCCTCTTTTTCAGTGATACACTGTATATGCGTGCCTATGTATAAAACGTTGCACAGGGGAGCGAATCGCGTTACTTTTAAGCGGCAGTTAGAGGTTTCAATTGACATAAGAAATTGAGTTACTCTGCTAAAAGTCAGTCGCATTCCGAGATGCTGTTGGGTAGCAGTTTACTTTGATCAACGGCTATCTCTTCTCTTTGTGATTCCGAGAGAATGTACATTCCTCGGCTAATAAATACACTAGGACAGAGCAGTTCCCTTTTGAGACTATTCATTTTTCGCCAAGGGAGAAACAACATAGTGAGCGTAATCCAATCGAACTCAACGTCACGGACTCAGTCTACAGGTGCGGTATAACTGGAAAAGTCCATATACATCATAGAAAAAATTGAGAAATTTCGTTGGTAGAATTCGAAAGTCGCCGACATTTAAGCCTAGTGATGAACGTATCAATGGAATTTCTTCGTGAAGCGAAAGGGCAAATGACACTATTTGTTGAGAAGTCAGATGTTCGGAATTTACACTCTTTCAAAAGAGAAGAAGGTTTATAGAAAATTGGGACTTTATATTAATTTCAATCCTCTTACCTCTTCATAACTAGCTAGCTATTTTATATAGAAAACAGAAAAGTTCTAACAAATGTTTATTTTTAAGCATGCCTGTCCACCCAACAGTTAACGTTATTTTATTTTTTATTTATCAAAATTAAAATTTTCACATCAACGTATTAAGTCATCTCTATAAATGGAAAGCTAATGTAAAATTACCCAATAAATAATGAATAAAGTGATGTGAAATAATGTATATGAATGAAGGTAAGTCAAATGAAAGGACTTGTTTGTGTTTAATTGAAAATATTATATTCTTTCTTTTAAAAAAAAAAGCCTATATCTATGAAAATTTTTGGATAGTTCTAAGAAAATAAAGCCTTTACTCTTTACCAGGCTTTTAATCTAATATCACAAACCTAAATTTTTTATCTGGCATAGAAATGCTCATTATTTTTCATTGTACCACTTTCTGAGAAAGCTTCACAAGCATGAGGCTTTTCTTAAGCATGAATTTGTATATGTTCTTTTAAAGAACGAGTTTTTGAAAAAGCTTTGAAGTCTATTATATAAATTGGAAGCGTTTCTCTGGTATGAATAAGTAGAAGGGTCTTTAAATGACCACTTTGAGACAAAACTATTTAATATATTTCACAAACATGAGGCTTTTCAATGCTATGAATACGCAAATGGTCGGACTGTCACTTTTTAAGAATGATTTGTAGTATTTTTCACAAACGTGAGGCCTTGGCTTCGTATCAGAAGTTAATTGTCTTTTTAAAGAACTGTGAGTATAGAACGACAACTAACACATATAACAAATATGAGGAATATGTTTGGCATGAATGTTCAAATATTTTAAGTTATCCTTTAAGGGTATACGCCTTTGCAAGTAGAACAGTTGTTAGTTTTATATTTCATATGTTACCACTTCAATCCTTATTTAGTACAAAATGAATAGAAAAGACCAGTGTACAAAACAGGCCTTATACTTATTTACGTTTGCCTAAGAAAGTATCAATTCCTTTGAAGCAATGCTGTGAATTAGGAATTGGAATTAAGAGTAAGCTAAGTGTTCAGCGATGTACAAAATCAGGAATAGCCGAATGAGTGAGTGACAAATATATTTACGTCACACTATGAACCTGTTCGAGGGCTATTGTCGATGGACATCGTAATTTTGAACCATGGTCAATTGACGAGGACGACACCTATGCACCCTACTCTCCAAACTTCCCAACACTCTTACGAAAAGACGATTGATCCTTGACAGATGTAACGTGCAACGGCTCCCTCTACACAACAGGTCTTCAGTAGCACGAGACTCGAGTTCATGACACGCGAGCTACGAGTCTGTTACCTTGACCACTAGGCAACCGCGACCAACACATACAGCCAGGAATCGCATGCTTAATTGAAACATAGATTTAGAACAATACTTTCCTTTCAGATTGCTCAAGAAACTTTTTTGGTTTTAACCCTTTATTTACCCATTATGATTTACTGCAGTTTTTTTAAAGCAATATTTTTTTTGAATCGCTGCATTGAAATTAAGGGATAAACATAAACAAAATACTCAAATTTTTGAAGTGAAAACTTCTTTAGCGGCACTTTTTGGTAGGGGAAAATCTTATGGGTTCGTGTAACCGACATGCTCTGACTGGCGCATGCGCGTTGTGCTGTTCGCCTTAGACATTTTTGGATGGGTGAAATCTCGTGCGTTCGCGTCATCAACATGTTTATAGCAGTATATCTGTAGCTATACAGCTGATGTATAGTGCTGTGTATATCTTATAAGTAAAATTCAATGGATTTAGTGAAAAGTTCAATGTGTATATACTGTGCATGGCTCGTTGCGATTCTGAGAATATTAATGGTTGCCGTTTATATTTCGCCTGGAAAATCTATGAGACAGATACAACAATTTTTGTTCGAAAACTTGATGATTTATACAAAAGAAGGTTCTGAAGTACTCGAAAAAAGATTTGGCGAAATATATATATATATGATAATGTACCGATGATTTTAAATGGAGACTTCAATATTAACTTGGCAGACGATAAAAATCTACCACTAATTGATTTTCTAAATGAAACACTTAATTTAAATATGTCCAATGATCGAAAACTCAGTACTGCAAAATATAAAACGACGATCGATGCGGTTTTTACAGACACGCGATACTTAGATAAATTTGAATCAAACATTTTCCTTTCTTACTTTGGTTACCATAAGTCTATTGCATCTTTTTTAGAACAAAACGGAATAATTGAAAGTACAAAAAGTCTAAGTATTGTTGAAATTAATGATTAATTAAAATAATGTTAAAAATCAAGTACATTGAAATTTAAGTAAACACAAATACTATCCATAAATAATATGATTGTATATTAATTATTTATTTTAATTGAATTGTATTTATATTTTGTCATGATCTTGTACAGCCCGTAATACATTTGAATAATAAAAAACCATATAAGCATGCATTTAGTTGTTGCTCGGAGTATCAATAGATGTGAAAAACAGAGATTGATGTTGATAATTTTAATTCAAACATTATGAAATTTCAAATTTTATTATTAAAAGTTCTAAGTTTTCACTTCTCTATCGGCAGTCTCTATAACTGCCAATTTTTTTAAACTTAAAATGTTAAAGCTAATTAATTAATTAAAAAACATCCAACTGTAAAATTAATTACATACAATTTTAATTTAAAATAAATAGTCAAAGATTTATTTAAGCGAAATCTTTTAGAATGAAGGCTTTTTTCTAAGGTCCATGCACAAACTTTTACGTTATTAGATACTTGACATTACGAAATAGATATCGATAATTAGGCTCATGTTACGAATGCATTTATTTTTCTAAATGGATAATTTATAGTATTTTTCTGAGTTTATAATTGTTGCACGCGCGGATCAGTGTCTGGATTTTTTTTATAGTTTGAAATCAATTACTTGCTAAAACTGCACTTCGAAAACGCACGGGGTATTCGTGGAAAAGATGTCGAGATTTTTGTCGGCAGTGAAATGACGAGGTATACACAAGTGTTAGCACACTACCCTCCAAACGATCACATTAATGGACTTGATTATTAGTTGAGGTGTAAGTACTTTTAATATTCCTATTTAAACTTTAAAAATTTTTATAATGGAATCTTCAACATGCTTCTCCAATGTAAAATGTTCATTTTTTATTTTATAATAAAGTGCACAAGAAAACATGTTGAGGAATAGGTCATGAGATTTACTTCATAGAGTTCACTGTATTAGGCTTCTTTCCTGATTGTGACGTTACGAAAAAAAAAGACGTACATCTTACCTTACTTCAAAAAGAATTAATTGCATTTCTGAAACTTTCGTAACCGTCTGGGAATATCAATAAGATTCCAAATATTACCTCTTATTTTTCAAAAGTTGGATAATTTTTCAAGTGATATTTTTCAGAGAAAATAATTGTTAATATTTTTTAAATTTGTTAAGACTATTTATGCTTTTTTACTTAATCTTCTTCCTTTGTTTTTCGTAGCCAATAAATTCCGTATTTTCTCTTTTAATTCTAACAAACATACAGTTATAATAATTTCTTGAAGAAGATATCCAAACTTTGCATTTTATTACATAATTACAGGAGTAATAAATTACTTCGAAATAAATTAATCTACAAATTCAATATAAGAAAACGTTACTTTTCCACTGGGTTTACACATTGGACGTCTTTCCGATTTCTACGAGGAAATCACAAAGGTTTGAAATATTTGATCACTCCTATTATGCATCCCTTTTAGCAGAGGATCGTTTTAATTACTTTTAAAAGCCATCATCTTTATTTTCCTTCGTAACATATATATTAAATAGGAAGAAATGAATTTTACACTGATTTAGTAGGACCACATTAAAACGTTTGATATTTAGTGTTTAATGGTATATGATGGTTTAATATATGAAGCGAATATTGTAAATGGCAATAATGGTCAGTCACAGATCGTAAAATTGGAAATATTTTATTTTTTGAAGCAGTATACTATCAGAAAATCATTTTTTGTTTCTCTACACATTTAGAGATATTCCTCAAAACCCGCAATATTGTTTCACAATATTGTTTCGTATTACCTTAGCGAAACTTAGGAGGACTTATTTACAACCATAAAACTAAGTAAAAATTTAAAGAATATAGGAGAATAAAAGTAAAAAAAAAAACAGATTGAGTAAGAAAACAATAGTTAATCAATAGTATATTACTATTACATAGTAGAAATCAAAGTAGTTCTTGAAATTTTGAGGCAGTTATTCAAAAAAAGTTTTTCAAACTGTAGACATTTTACAATATATTGATATTTGATAGAATTCATTTTAAATAAACTCTAACAGCCTCCACTAAATCTATTTCAATTAACAACTTAAATTTATTAAAAAAAATATTAGTTTAATTTTGTCACTACATTTAAATTTAAAATACAATTATACTAAACAATATTGTAGCAATTTGGTAGTTCATTTTTGAAGCCATTTAAGATTCAACAAATAGTTATCTTACTATTCAACTAAATTATAAAAAACATAAAGATAAATATTTTAGCAAAATATACTATTGTGTCCTGAATTAAATATCTGCGCAAGCTTTGGACCTAAACATAAATAAAAAGCAAGACTTTGCATTTATAAAGCATTAATTTACTTTTAATCTGTTTCTAAATTTATTAAAAATTCCATTAAAAATTAAATATTATTTAAATATTAATTATAATTTAAAAATGAATGTGGAATAGTTATGGAACAAAAACAATATCCTTATATATCTTCTTAAAATAGGTTATAAAATGAAAGGGTTCCTGTGCACAGTAAACAAAAAAGGATGTTCCGTGAAATATTTAATACATTTATTTCTCAAAATTAATACATTTAAAACTCAAATAGTATAAAGCAGTATAAAAATACAACACTAAAATCTTACTTTTTCATACTAATAACACAGTCTTATTAATCTTTCATATGATAGAAATTTTAAGGAAACTGAAACAAAACTTTGAAAACTGAATTCAATTCTTCACACGATGTTGATTTCTATTTGTAAACATCTTTCATTTGGTTTCTCACTGCAAACACGTTCTTTAATATATGACAATTTAAGTTATTCTTAAGATTCCATTTCAGAAATTTTCCTCACGAGCCTTTTCCTTGAATTGTAAAAGTAAATTTCGTTTTTGCAAAGTACTACTTTAAGAAAAAAAGCCTCTTTTTCATGTTTGTCAAACATTATGATTTTGCTATGAATACGCATATGATTATATGCTGAGAGAAAGCATTGTTACAGATCATCACAAACATGATTTTTTTCTTCTATATGAATTTTTAAATATCTCTTTAAATGATAACTTCGACAGTAAGCTTTGTTGCATATTTCACAAACATACGGCTTTTCTGTGTTGTATGCATATACATATGTTCTTTTAAAGTACGACTATGTGAGAAATCTTTGTTACATATTTTACAAACGTGATAATTTTCCTTGATATAAATATTTATATGTTCTTTTAAATTAAAACTGTGAGAGAAGGCTTTGTTGCATATTGCACACACATGAGGTATTTCTTTGGTATAAACGCACACATGCGTTTTTGAACACTCTCTGAGAAAGTTTTGCTGCATATTTCGCACACATGAGGCTTTTCGAGGATGTGAGAACGCATATTATCGTTTAAATCACCAGTGCCTGAGAAAGTTTTGCTGAAAATTTCCTAAACGTGAGGCTTTTTCTTAGTATGAATACACCGCATATGTCTGTTCAAATCACTACTTCGTGAGAACGTTTTGTTGCACTTTTCACAATTATGGTTTTTTTTTTTTTTTTGTTGATATGAATTTGCAAATTTTGTTTTATATAATACATCTTGTGAAAGCTTTGTTGCATACTTAACAAGTGTAAGGCTTTTCTTTATGGAGATTATTTTGATGGGACGTTAAATGTATAAATTGAGTGAAAGTCATTTTGTTTATTTCGCAAACTTGAGGGATTTTCTTCTTCAGAACAACTGATGTGATCTTTATATAAATGATGTCGAGAGAAACTTTTGCAGGATTCTTCATAAATGTGAGGCGTTTAATTTGCAGGAGATGAAAATCATGATTTAAGTTGAGAATTCCAGTAAGAGCCTTTTTCTGATTATTTGAAAGTGAACATTTTTTTCTCTTCTGTCTTCTGCACAGTTATGATGGCCTTCAGACAGCACTTATGTAGAAAACGAATCAAAATATAAAACATATACTGTGAACATTTTCAAAATTAATTTAAAATAGAATTTTAGAATTAGTATTGGTCTATCATAAGGTATTTAAAACAATTCTTTGATTTTGATCGGGATTTTTGCTTAAATTCTTGGAGGACTCTTCAAGGGGAACATGGAACTTGCCTTCTTCGTAAATCAATAAGCATGTAGTAAAAATAAAAGTATTCAGGGCCTAAATTTAACTGTGGTTTAAATTTTTTTAATGTCTTTTAAGTATAACTTGAAATTTGTTGGTGATAAATCACACATATTTAAACTAAAGTTATTTTTTATGAGAGAAATCTGAGAAATTTTAATCATAGTGAAATATAGGGGTCATTCGTATTAGAATATGCCTGTTGTTTTCGTTCCACATACATATGAGATTACTTTCCAGCAAATTACTTAATTCTGAGCCATGTACAATGACAAACGAGGGGTCTTAACTAATGCATCCATTTAATTTGTTGAAGATCAAAATTGATCCTTCGACTCGGCCGAAATATTTCAGGCTAAGGACTCACAAAGAGTAATATAAAAACATAATAATTGATAATCCAAATTTAAGTTTTGAGAAAATTAGTCAATAAATAAATGTAATGAACTTGATTTAAATTTAGAATTAAGTTACAAAAAGGACACTTATAACATTTGTGGTTGCGATCTTTTGTTTCTTTCTTTTATTGGTGAATAAATCTGTGAAAGGAAGACCAAAAGAGAGAGAAATTGTTTACACACACACACACATATATATATATATATATATATATTCAAATATTTTCGAAGTATTAGTAAATATTTTTTTCAAAGTAAATTTTTAAATATATTAAATAAATGTCCAATGTTTCATATTTTTGGAATTACTTTAATCTTTTGACACGAATTTAGGTGTCAGTTAAAGGTTTAGGTTAAATACAGTCTTTTGTAGAGTGGCTCACATTGATTAAGCTTGTATAGCAGAACTAATACAGCTCTTATTTCATCAGTAAATCGATAAAATATTTATTTAATTTTATTCCCATGATATTACGACTATCATTAAGTATATGTGTTAATTTATCACTTTTTCCTATCGAAGCTGTTAGTTTCGTTTGATTATTGTATATTTTTATGAAAAAGGAAAAACTTCCAATATGGTGCAAAGTACATGTTTGAAGTGCAACTTTGCTTTTAATTTTAAAACTTCGACTTGCCGGTTTATTCACATATCTGATAAATCTTTCCGTGGTTATAGCAACACAAACACTGATTTTTTTTTTTTTAGTTTTCTTTAAGGATGATTTTAGGAAAAAGTATACATTTTATTATTAATATGCAAAAAGAACTGCAATGCACTAATTTCCAACAATTAACTCCCCTTCTTGATGCATCATAAAAAATCTGATTTCTAACTATTTGCCCAGAAGTGGGAACTTTCATTCATAAGCATTGATAAAAAAAAGTATTGTACAAATAATAATCATGTTATCGCAAAACCCATACAAGATTTTGTTATAAATAGTTTGACGTACTTGTAAATCAAATTTCATGTGAGTACGTAACTTTATGTTGGAGTAGCATTTTAAAATCAAAAAATGTCAGAAATCTTATTTTTTCCTTAAACATAAAATAACTATCTTTTCATGAAATTTTGAACACAAAATCTGTTTTACATAGTATAATACACACACAAAAGGCAACAAAAAAGTTTTGAACATCTTTAAATTAAAGATGTTTGCATAAATCGTACCATGTCTCCTAAATTGTTTTAAAATGTCAATTTATTTTTATAAATTAAAGAATATATCTAACAGTATTTTTTTTACAAAACTAAAACTAAAAATTCAATTCCTACAATAAAATAACTAACATGTTATTGCAATGCATTTCTGGGTCAGGATGAAATTTGCTGAGTCTCCCAAAGTGCACACATACATCTTTGGTAAGGGAACCAGCTAGATTTTTTTCATTAGTCCGATTTAAAATTTTGTCTACTGCTTGTTGAATTTGTCAATCAATGGTTTCGCTTACTTTTCCCCAGGATGAATTGCGCAAGTCTAGAATTTAACTAAAGCAATTTATGGGTAATGGAAGATACTAAATGATAATTTTATTTTTTTTTTATCACGAAAAAATACTCCCTTTTTTCATATTATCTTGGATGAAAGATAATTTCATATTATCTTGGATTTGAGAAATTAATGCTAATAGCAAATCTGAACAAGGATTTGGTTACTTTTCCGATATCCATGTAATCGCACTATGTGACTTTATTTGTTCGATTAACCTTTTTATAATAAATGAAAATTGTGATCCTACTTTTCAAACTAGCCGTGCTTCTATTTACAGTGATGTCACCTGCGTTTTAACTGATTTACCCCAAAACATTACTTACTGGTGTCTCCCTGATCGCTATTCGTTATCTAACCTTATGATAATCGAATTCAAAATCCTTGCTTCCAGACCTGTATCTTTAAATCCAAACTTCTTTATTTTCAACACAAAGATAGCCAACTGGAAAGGTTTTCGTTTTGTTCTTCCGGTATTCCTAACCTCTGTGCTGTTATTAACTCATGCACAAGCAGCTGCTTCTTAAACTCCACAGCAGAAGACTTTGGATCCATTCTTTTTCATGCTTCCTTTTCTTTTATGCTTACCAAGAAACGCGGTTTTCACAACGCTCCATGGCAATCTATTAAATTCAGCTGTTTGCGAAAGGAGGTGAATGCTGTCAGACATAGATTTCAAAATGCTCGCAATGCAATTTCAAGAAAAGAGTTTAAATCTGTACCTCAGTTACAAAATAGATTAAAATTAGATGCAAAACTAGATTCTTGGAAACATATTCTATCGACAATTGATGTTCTCAAAGTTTGGAAAAAAATCTACCCTTTCTGGGTTAAAAGAACTTTTATGAAAAAAAAATGAGATAATGAAGTCCAGTACCAATAAAGACTTATATTCCGGAGGATATGACAACCGTTAAATCTATTGAGGTTCCGAGTCCTCTTACGACCATAATATGGAGATCTGGAGAGGTTTGTCAGCTCCAGTGTCGTCCTCGCCATTTTACTATGGTTCAAATTAAAGAGTTTTGTTGACAATAGCCTCCAGTTGCTTCAGAATTTGTATCTTAATTAAAATCAGAACCGTTTCAACTGACGTTAAGCATCCCGCACTTTTTGGGATGGTTACATATGACCCGCAGAATAAAGGGGAGAATAAATTACATAATAAATTAGTCACGGTTTAAAGTCCGCAAGCTGCAGATTCTTATTGAAAGTAACAAGATGATAATTTTCAAAAAAGAAATCACATAAAAACAGGGAGAAAGTTGGGATTGTACCCAATAATAAGTCACTGTCCACCGTAAAAAGATTATTAACAATTACAGTTTTGTGAAAATAGGCATCGCAAATAGATTCACTCGGTATTGATGCATCACTTTTCACTGCGATGAAGAAGAATTAAACCATTTGAAAAGTGAAAATTAGCGGGAAACATTTGTAGGATTACATCATAGAAATATAACATATTAACCAAGAAATCATGTAGCGGGCATATCGTACAACTGGATAAGTAAAGTTACATTTAATAGCTCAAAAGTACATTTGGTACAGATATCATTGCTTGAAAAATCACGATGGAAGAAAAGGATGAAGCCAAGGCTTTAATATCTCACTTTTAGTAGGAGAGTATGCATTAAAGTTGCACTATAAAGCAACACGAGAGGTATATTGGCAACGAACCTCGTAATTTTGAATCATGCTCAAATGACGAGGACAACATCTGAGCCTCCACCCCTACCTCATCGAACTTCTACACCACTACACCTGGAGAACTCTGGAGCCTCGACTGATTTAACGTGCATCGGCCTTTTTACTTGGCAGGACTAGACTGTCCACAGCGATGTAACTGCGGACACGCTGACTACGAAGATGTGACTGACCTCATATCCACGGCGGCTCTTAGGTCAAAGCTTTGAAAATTCGCCATAAATAATCTAAGTTTATAGAGAATCTTGCAGAGGTGGCAAGGATGTTATCAAGATAATTGTGGCATTTTGACGCATGAAATACTTTATAATTAAATGAAATACTTGATCCTTACACACATTTGATTCGTATAGTATATATTACCTCCAGGATCGGTAACCTTGTGGGTGCGCGGTGCCAAACCAATCTATGAATGATAGTTCACAGTTGGAAATATTTGAAATCATTCGAATTTAAGAATTGTGGATAGAGGTCAAGAATACAGATTTCGAGTTTTATTTTATATTGATCATGCATTATTTAAAAATATTTACTATTATAACGAATATAAAACATAACTATTCCTGCAACATACATATTGTGTATATTATACATCCTATTAATTTTTGAATGATTTCACATTCGAACGTCACCGGTATGTAAGTGAATTTTAATATAAACAGAAAAGCTCAGTTTATGGAAAGGTGATATGGCACTTAATGTTGACCGAAAGCTGTCTTGTAATAGGTGAATCTTTTTCAAGAACAGTTTAAGAAGTTTTGGGGAAGGGTTTGGGGCATTGTAAAGGAAATTCTTGTTTTTCAAACTAATAGGCCCACAGACTTGAAATTCCAAATACATGTTTTCCCTTTGTTGAGTGGAGATCCGCTGAGAAAATGTGGAAATTGACTCTGACGGTGGAAGGCTTTAGAGGAGTGAATGATAAATACACTTCAATATTAGAAATTTGTCACGTCCATTTTAAATCAAGGGGTGATGACTATAAGAATGTTTTTCAATACAATCGAATGCTTAATGCTAGGACTTTGATCCTAATGGCTTAAAAAGTGTGTAGAGTGTAGCAAAGTCATGGAATACCCAACGAAGCGAAAGAGCAACGGCTAGAATTCTTAATAAAGGACAGATTTTCAAAAGTAATCTTTCATAATTTTTCAGATGTCTTCAATTGAAAATAATTGTGTTCACAGGGACGTCTTAAGGCCTGAGTCACCTCTGCCTCAGCCACAATAGGGGCTTCGTCTATTTCTCGTCTTAGCATTAATAAGATCATGATTCGAATCATTTCAATGGTCAAATGCTATTTCCAGTTCTATTCTCCAAAAAACTGGTAATTTCAGACGATATGTTGACTGGCTACATGTAACAACTGTCGTCCATGTATAGGCTTACGCCTACCACCACACACCATCATTACTCATTCGGTCAAGCCAATTCGTGCGATTGTAAATCATACACATTGTTTTTTTCCCGGGAATGTACGAGTATTTGTCAACGAATGCTAGGTATTGTCTACTTTTATGAAGCATAAGTAGGGCCTGCACTTGTGTAGGGGCCCAGAATATACTTTTGCGTGGGGTCACGGGGCCTATTTTTAGGGTCTCGTGTCGTTGCTTGAGTTCGAATAAAAGCCAAAGATGGAGATAATACTAATGTTTATATTAAGTAAAATATTTACAGTTAAAATTTACAACTTTAATTAAAGTAGTATTGTGGTATATAAAAATTACACCTTTGAAGGTGCTGCGGGTTGGTGCAGACAAAGACCTTGGCTTCAGTCTGTTGCGCTTCCCGTTTACAGAATGTTTCAATGAGTGGGTCTAAATTTTAAGTTGGGGGGGGGGCGGGAAAGTATGGCGCACTCGATCACAGTCAAGTGAGGAGTGTAGGAAATAGGGGCACAAGGCCTAACTTTGCGATGGAGCACAGAGTCTACCTTTGCATAAAGTCCCAGGGCTTCAAAAAGTCTTAGATCGTTCTTGTGTGAATTCATACTTTAAAAATTAAAAAAAGTGAAAAGGAAGGATTTGTTTCCGAACAAATAAAAACAAACCAATGTAATAGATATTAAAAAGCATTTTTAAAAAAAACATTAAAGAATGGAAGCTTCATAAAAGTATTTTTACTAATCTTCTAGAGGAGAGTTTAGTTTAGAAATGTTATGCTTCATCTCTAGTTTAAGAATTTTTCCAAACAATAGCATTTAAAAAATATTCAGAAAATTTTGCTTTGAGGAATATAAAATTCATATTAATTTTGGACCTCAAGGTTTAGTTAGTCGCGATGTGTATAAGTTACCCTTTTTTAAAAAGGAACGAAGGAATGTGTGTGTGTGTGTGTGTGTGTGTGTGTGCAGTGAACCTTCACAATATGAATCGCATTGCATTGATAAAAATCAAATCTTCCTTTTTCAATAACTATTGGAAAAGGGCGAAGTAGCCTAGTGGTTATAGTCCCGATATCGTGGCTGGAGTGCGGCGAGTTCGAGTCCTGATGTCATGGAAGACTCACCGTGTAGAGGAGGCCACTGCACTAGGGGCGTATATAGCTACCACCGTGTCAGACATATCAATGATAAATGGCCCCTAAACTTTAGGGGCCCCAATATATGTCATCAAAAGATCGTGAAGCTTTTAAGGGCCCCCTAGAAATGTTTCATTTATAGCCCATAGGACAATCTACGCCAGTGTCTTAAACAGTTATTGATTTTAGTAATAATACTAATTTGCTGTTAATATCATTAGATAACAATATGAGAGATTAGGTTCTATATAATATAATTGTAGGTTAAAACAATTTTTTTTCATAGAAAATTACAAGTTCCTTTTTTAACTTTATTCATTTCAAACTAATATTGTTTAATTTTTGCGCAGTTTGGTATCAAAATAACAAGGAAAATAAGCTTACATTATACACTGCTGGCCACACAAAATGCAACATCAAAAGGGACCAGAGATATTGCAGTGAAATTTATTTGACCGATAATATGTTGTACAAAGATCAAACGATTAAAATTACAGCCTCTTGCGACATGAGGATGATGACAAAATCAATAGTTAGTGTAGCCGTTGTTGTCTATAACCGCTTTCAGACATCTCGGCATAGAATAAAAGTGGCTTTGGATGAATCCTTGGGATACAGCAGTCCATGCGGTTTCCACAGATTGCCAAAACTGATCTGGTGTAGCAGTGGGTGATGTATCCCGGGTCAGTCGTTGTGCAAGCATGGACCACACATTTTCGATTGGTGATAGATCGAGAGAGCAATCTGGCCAAGGAAGCAATTCAATCTGATGGGTAAAGAAGAATTCTTGAACATTGCGTGCCACGTGTAGTCGCCTAATGTTCAATGCTGACTGATAGCAAAAGCTGAATGTATAGGAAGACCACGAGATCCGACACCTCAGAGATGTAGTTCTGGCTGTTAAGCGTACTAGAAAGGTGAGACAGTGAAATCCAATACTACCCCCAAACCATGATACCGGGTACAGTACCAGTGTGGTGATGCATAATGCAACACTTCAGCAGCCTCTCACTACGATGTCTCCAAACTCGAATCCGACCATCGTGACATTACAGGCAGAAGCGGGATTCGTTATTAAACACAATGTCTCTCCATTCCGTTGTCCACCGTTCATCGCACCATTGACGGAGCAAACGACTGTGGTTTCCAGGAAAGGGTAAATGTAGCAATGGATGCCTTGCGCACAATCTGCTCTGTTGAAAACAGCGTCGCACCGTAAGAGCGGACACCGAATGATGTGTAACAGACTGAATCTGTTGTGCTATGGATTGTGATGTGGCAGTACAATCCATCACTGCCATGCGAACAATCCTCCTGTCATCACAAGCAGTGGTAAAACGAGGTGAGTGCGATCGGCTCCGTCTGTCCGTCGTTTCCTCCTGTATCCAGAGATGACAGATCTACATCACAGTTGCTTGATTTCGTCCATCACTTTGACTGATTTCTCTGAAGGATAATCCATAATAAATATAGGCAACTATTCTTCCTCAGTCGAATTGAGAAACTTGGTCAGAAGATGCTCGATGTCTTCCACGGGGCATTTTACGGGGGAGGGGGGGGAACGTATGAAAAAAACAATTGCCCGTGATGTGCATCTGTGCTATAATGCTAACGATTTGCATATTTCATCGCCTTTAACATATGATGTAAATTTCATATTGTCTGCACGCTTCCTTCAGGGTGTTGCATTTTGTGTTTCCTGCAGTGTACATATTATGAATCATGAGTAGTTCTAACGGTATCCTGTTTAAGAAAATGTAGATGGTAGAAAGAAATTGCATTTGAATTGAAAAAAGAATTGCCATGACATCCTAGCATACAATTTCAGTTCCGTCCTAGTAAAGACCACCCTAACAATGACTACGACAAGATGTTTAGTAGT
This sequence comes from Trichonephila clavata, assembly GCA_019973975.1. NCBI lineage: Eukaryota > Metazoa > Arthropoda > Arachnida > Araneae > Nephilidae > Trichonephila > Trichonephila clavata. Next base: position 17,194 of record BMAO01012143.1, on the reverse strand, counting down.
GTGATTTCGTCCGTAATTAATTGATACAGTAGAACGTCGTTCGTCCGAATCAATTGGAACCGGACACCATTCGGATATGCGATTGTTCGGATAATCGGAAACCGAATGCGATTCATGAAGTATATGATACTGGACGCTATACAATTATTGAAAATCATCACATGCGGGAAACGTGCTTGAAAAAAAAGCCAAATAGGTGCAAAACGTCGCAATTTTACCTTGATTGTGGAAAATAATCACTTATTTATCAGTGTACCATTGTACACGTTCGTTTTTTCACTACAAGGCCTCTGATTCTCTTCAGCAGCAGTAGTTGAGTAGAACAGCACTCTGATTGTTGTTCGTACCACTCCATAGCTGTCTCTAACGTAGAAATGCGTCAGCATTTGATGGACCTTTGCTACTTTCGTTGTCCTCGTCTTCATGTGTTTCTTCGTCGACAGGGTCGGATTCTTCTAGCATAGAAGTCACTATCTCGTCATTATTTATCATTCGAAATCTATAGTCTTCTGCATCTCATGCTATCCAGGTTTCTACATCAACAAAACTCAACAAAAGAGCACGCATACACCCCCTCACTTGGAAACAAACTTACCTAATATTCCGCGCAGATGTTTACTAAATCACACAACTGAAATTCCCAAAATATCCCTCACCTTGTGTTTTTCCGTTACTTTTGGTCTCAGGAAACAAATGTTGAGCATTGCACAGTTGGAAAACGTATCCGGACTTTGGTTCGAATATTTGACACTCCGGATAATAAACGTTTGGATAAACGACGTTCCATTGTAATAACAATTCGCAACCATGCAGAAAGGATATTTCTTTTTTTGTTAAAATCCTGAAAATCCTCATTAAATATCTAAATTTTCTATGAAAACATTTTTAGTGGCAGCAAATGTGTGGTTGAAATATGTGTTGTCTTGACCGCTTCTATTTCTATGCATAAATTTGCACATTAGCTCCATTTATCATCTTATTTTAAGAACTTTAAATATTTTTTTTTCAGTTTCCAAGGCACCTAATATGCAAATTAAAAGATTTTCTTTTCTAACAATTGGAGAGGAAATTTTCCAGAAATACTTTTAAAACGAAATTTCTTTGTAAACCGTTGTCTAAAACTAATCTAATAATTTCTCTTTTTTTTTATCTATTATCTATTTCATTTAATTGTTCCAGAAATTCTTCAAACTGATCAATGGATTCGATTCCGTTAATGATCATTCCTTCAAATTTAACTAAATTTTGTCAGCTTAGAACGAACGCTCCGTAGTTCGCTTGTTTTTCAATTTTGTTAAATCTTCTGACTTTTCTTTCCTTTTTTTCATTATATATAAATCAGTTTCAATACAGAAAAAAGTCGTTAACCTTAATTCAGTGTCGACCATGGAATCAAAAACAATTATTGGCAGCTGCAGAAAAAATGGTGTCATTAAAATGCTCAAATCATTATCAGGGTATTGTGTAATTTTATTTGACGACAAATCAATAACATTTACAAATTTAGAGTAATAAGAGTACTTGTTAACTCTTCGTGTCCAGATCTCTGAATACAACACTACAAATTTTTTGCAAGCAGTTACCCCTGTTTGAGCAGCGTCCTCTATTTTTGAGAAAATTTGACCATAGCTTTTCTGCAACTTAAATGGAAATGGCCCGAACAGTTTTAATCGAATCAGTTTTATTTTTACTTAAAAAACTGTTTGTTCCCCTACAGAAAAAACTTTTTATTCAATATATCACCGAATTCATTCAGATAATCTTATACATTTTTCATGATACTCTTAGCTCGCAATTACTTATTTTTCAATGAAATATCAAAGGGAATAATCTTTCACCATGCTACAAATGTTTAGCTCTCTTAAAGTTATATCATAATAAAGTCATGCAACTATGGTTCATCACAAACTCGTGTGTTTTCCTATTTTAGTTCATTTTCAACTTGCTTTTGCAACATTTTTTTTCTTAACGTGTTACGTCAAAAATTAATTTTCTCTAATGCCTCAGCACACATGTTTTAAAAGAGATTATATGAACACTATTTGAAATTGATTTCAGCATACTTTTCACATGTAGTCATATTGCATGTAGATGTAGTCAATTCAGCATTCGTAAATTCAAATAATACAAACTGTTTATTACACAGCTCTTTTAAAATTCACCTAACAGGTCAAAAACTAAATCCAATATGTTGATCTTCGATAATTCTCTACAATATTCGTGTTCCCCGATAAAGATAAAATCGGGCGAAGTTAAAACTTCGTAACCACGCCAGTTGTTCGAAAAACATTTCACGAATAGGCCAGAATCATGCCGCGATTTTCAGCACAGTAAGCTTGCTGACGTATTCCGTTACGAGCATGAAAAACAAATTTAAAAAAGCAATTCAGTACCTTACATACGTTTTTTTTTTTTTAGATCCTTAATCACTTTTGAAGTGACTTCTTTAGTAACATTGTTTTGTCTTCTGTCAGCATAACAATGTGTAGCATCAAATTTTTATAATGTTGTTTATTTAACAAAAAAAGTGGTACAAAATTCTTAAAAATTATTTTAAAAGTAAATTACTTATGAAATTTTGATTACACACGCAGATAGATTTCTTTTGGCAGTGAACTAGTTTGGGTTTCCTTCAGTTGTCAGGCTTATAATACCATCACTACATCTATCTCTCATTATAATGAACTTGTGAGGCCTCCACTCTTTCCTTCATATAGGTAACGCTGCTATTTGCTGTAAATAGTTTCACATCCCTTTAATAGTTACCACTATTATTATTAACTATCTGTTTCTCAATGAAGAATGTATAAAATTGAATTAGTGATTTAAAATATTGTTCAATCCATGGTTTATATTTTCACCCCACGTCACAGCCAATCAACATGCTTCCATTTCAACTCCATTTCTCTCAGCACACAAGCTACTTCTTTTTTCCCGCCGAAACCTCAGGAGTGCGTCTGCTGTCATCGCCCTCTGCCTAGTCCCGCCGACCAATCAGGATCCAGCCTTTCATCCAGAATAACATTCCATCTTCCATGCAGGCCTAACCACATCTAAGGTCGCTAAAACTTCAGATAGGGGATGGAGGATCTATTCAGATTCATATCCCTGCGACGTAAATGAAAACGTAAATGAAAGCATGGTTTATATTTCACAAAAGACAATTTTTTTTTTGTTTTTCGAAATCATTTAGAAAAAATGTGATATTAACTATGGCTCTAATGAAATGATATAAAATTTTACTATCCAAATGAAGAAATTTACAACCACCAGGATCGCGGTATCTGCTTTGAGAACTGAGATTTCTGCTCTGCTCACATTTAATACATGTAATTTTATCTAAAAGTTACTTCCAGGATTGCAAAATATCGCCAGTAATACAGTCTGCTCTATCTTTTAGACCAGAAGTGACCTACCTTTTGTCAAAGTGTACGTCTATTTGGTAAAAAAAAAAAAAAATTATGTGTGGCACTCCATTTTCCAAAAAACAAAAGAATATGAAAAGGTGAAAAAATTTTACTTTTAGGCTCATCACAGATTTTTTTACATAAATAACACATTTTTTGCAAGTGTAGGTAATCAAAATTTAAAAATAATATAATAAACAACACAAAACTATAAACTTAGGTTAATAAACCTTTTTCAAGTTCACACACAAATCAGTTAGATTAGGAAAAAAGAAAAAAGTGTAACTGGAAACATTCAATTCTAAATAATTATTAAATAGTCAATATTTTCTTAATGTGGTTTTAGAATTTAGAATTTTATTTTTTGACAAAATCATCCTTATTATAATTAGTTTTTGAAGTTTGAAACAAAATTAGTCTGTTTAAGAAGTGTATCAGTTATTTTTGACCAATATTTTGATTTTATTAATGTCGTAATAGAATGAATGCCTTTGTTCACAAACGTGTTCCAAATCGTGGAAATTTCGAAAATTGCTTTTTGGTACAAATTTCTAAAATTCAACATTGTTCGGATACCTTGCAGTTGAAATAAATTCCTTATGTTTTCTTTTCAGTGCAGTATGATGTTGTAGGTCAAAAAATATCCAAATTGAAAACCATCATACCTAACACTGAATTAGTCCTACAAAATGAATATTCAGTTTTTATATCTATTATAGCTCGGAGCAATATCGTATGATAAATATATGATCGATTATGGTATTAAAAAAAAAGTGCAATATTTTCTTTTTAATCTTAATTTAAATTGTTAAATGTCCCATTGTATCGGTAAGAAAAGCTAAATCCCAAACCCGGTTTCATTCTTAAGTAGTAAACACTCACTTGGCAACTTAATGTTTTCGAAATATTTTAAAAAACGTGCTCCCTCACAAATTCCAAAATCTAACAAGTGCACATCCTCTGGAACGCCAGCGCACAAAACGGTGAAGAAGTATTTTCTACATCATATTTTCCTATTGTAATTCAATCAAGTGTATTTAAAATATATTTGGTTGTCTTTTGTCAAGGACAACCGCATTTCAATACAACTGTAAAAAATTGGCATTTAATTTATATTGTTATCTTATTAATTTTTTTAATAAGTCTCGCATTCCTCTGTTACAACCCAGTCGGGCCACTCTGTGGTAATCGTGCCGCGAATTGGCCACCCCAGTTTTAGACCAACAAAAGAAATGATTATTTATCTGTTTTGATAGGTTTTTATCAAGGAAATCTGTTCTTATAATGCATTTTACAGTTTTCTTGTAATGGGTGGATGAATCTGACAATGCGCTCACTACCAAAAGCTCTTCTACTGAATACACATAATGTGAGCGCGTTAGCGAAGTTTGTTAAATGATTCTTCCTCAAAATCAGGATAAAACCACGACAGTACACTTCTAAAAAGTTACATTTCTAATAGTGAAATGATTTAATTTTTTTTTTCATTTACAATTTTATATTAAAAATTTTATTTTCAATTCCTACTCTATTAGTTCACTTTCACTCCCTATACTTATAAAAGAAAGAGTTTGTGTGTTTCACCTGTTACGGCCAAAACTAAGCAACCCAGAAGTATAAAACTTAGCACATAAATACTATAGCCATAATGCTTTTAACTACGAAGAGTTTTTTTTTTTCGAAATTCGATTTAGATTTTTTTTAAAATTCAATTTTTAAGAGATTATTTTAAAATATGATGTCATATCCCACATTCGATAAAAAAAAATTATTGTTTCGAGCAGTTTTTCGGAAGATTGTTGCATATATTATTATAAAAATAATTTATGGTTTCATTTGTTAGTTAATTATACTTTTTGAGGTGGAATTACTAATGTTTTTCGAATAAATCATCATAATAAGAATTTTTTCAGAATTCGGCTTTTCGGCTTCGGCAACACGGAATTGCTTATATTGCATTGCGACATGCAACCGTTTTTCTTAATTGAGCGTATTTTATCCAGAGGGCCACCACCCACGGCCTCGCGTTGCATAGGGCCTCACGCTGAGCCGTCTTTTTCGCCAAAGGTATCAAAAAATTTATATATCGAACTTTTTTTTTTAAGATGTTCTATTTATCGGCGCACAAAGCATATGAATAAATATAATTCCTGAAAATATTGTTTTCAATTTCTTTTACTAAATTCTCAACTTTGTCGTTTCCGCTCATCGTTCATATTTAGTCACGCAACAATGCCTGGAGTTAAGCTGCTATATCGTGGGGAATCCCCGGTCATAGACGGGGATTCCCCACGATGGGATTCCCCGACTCGGAACTTCCCATCATTAGAAAGTTGATTAAAGTATTGCATGCAGAGCAATCTCGCTTCACGTTTCTATATCGTACTTTAAATTGGAAAAGTATTTCACATGTGAGATCAATTAATATTGGCATTTGTACATTGTTATAAAATGAAATGAATTGGTTCCTTCGACTTCTCAACAACATTTATTCGTATCCGAGTCTCCGTTGAGTTTGGAAGTCACTCAAGATCCACCTACTATTGATACCGAATGACGAAAATCGGAAATAAAAATAGGATCAAAAGTTTGCTGATCAAAATCTAAAGCTGAGATTTCTGTGTTCACATTGAGTAATATAAGTCACAATCAAGAAGAAGAGATTGAGATTAGTTCTTCGCCTGTGAACAAGAATGCCAGTGACGTAGTGAAACAAGCATTTTCCAATTTCGATCCTGGATTGTGGACGTTTCCCAAGACAAATGCACATCGTCATGATAAAAAGTGATGAATATTATTCTAAAGATGATGATCATAGACACTTTTCCAATTTTCATTTCTCAAGAAGACTAAATAATGGTGAAACTCAACGTCGTCGCTGGTTCTTTTATTCAATTTTTTTTTTTTTTTTTGCCTTTTTCGTGCGATAGCAAAAATTGCTCAATGTATTGTATGCTCGGGATACATTTTCTTTAAATCAGTATATTTTGTGTTTAATAACAGCTCTATGATTTTAGATAATTATGAAATCTTTTTTCAGCAAGGCCGTTTTTTATTTTCATGCTCATTAAATTTAGTATCTGATTTATTTTTGTGTATGATTATTTCTTATATATTTTTGTGGTTTATAATACTACAATAGAACAATTACGCGTCTTTCAAGTTCTATCGTTATTACTGTACTGGCTACTTTAGAGATATTTTCCTTCCATCGAATATCCTATTTCATTTGATATTCATGATTTGTCATAGCTTTGCTGTTAGCATCACGAAGGCCTGAGAGTACTCTTTTTAAACCTCTAAGCTGTATCTAAAAAATATTTGCTTCCTCCATGTTGTTTATTAACTTTATGTTCACTTTAAAGAACTGACTTTGCTAAAAATCTGTACATATTTTGGTAATTATCAGTTGTAAGTACTTCAGGTTTGTAGTTTTTGCTAAACTGAATACTTGTGGTACTATCAATCTGCGGTTGCAATTGGGCTACAATTCATCTAATGTTGATATCACAACACAGAAGGCTGCCAGCCCATTAATAAGTATGATTGGCGTAACGGAGAACATTCGGGCCCTCCTGCAAAGTTAGGTTTTGGGCCCCAAATCAGATCTTACAAAAGATTGCAACTTGGTATCAGTCAGGCTTTGGGCCCCTAGAACCCTTCCCCCTCCCCATGATGTGGGAGTATACATTACGTCACTGATAAGTATAGCATAGAACTAAGTCATCACATGAGTATCAGTACATTTGAACTGTACTTCTTGCTTACTTCCAACTGCATAGCATGACCATTTGGTCAAAAAATTCGGTACTTATTTATTATCTCAACCTATTGGTGGCCTTATATGAAACGAAGAACATGGTTGCCAATTCAGAGCAGACAACACATAGGAAATCGCTGTTGCCAACTTGGCGAGTTATTAATAGAGTTGGCAATTGTTGAAATAATACGTAAGAACTAAAAAATCTTCCTATGATATTTCGCTTCTTAAATATTAACGCAACCTGTTGGCGATATTACATGAAACGAAGCACATGGTTGTCACAATATAGCCCGTACAAAACATACGAAATCTATGTTGCTAACTTGGCAGTATTTTGAATGTAGGCATTGGTGCGATAAAACATAAGTACCAACATTTCCTTCCATTGAAAAAGAAAAAAGGTTACTACTTTTCCTGATACTTAAGTATTAGAGTCACCGCAGCCAAAGTGGCACTTTTTTCCACCAAGATTTGACTGATTTTTTTTTTCTTCATATAAAACACTTAAGATTGTCTGATTCAATGAATGGCAAAATTATATTTATATTAGATACTCTATTTGCAGTAAAAATTGTTTTTATAGTTTAAAAATTGAACAAAAAGGAAGGAAGAATGGATAAAATGGATAATACTTCTTGCAGTCGAGCAAGAAATTCCTTAAAGGGAAACTGTATCAAACCAACTATTTATGCAATTTTCGTTGATACTGTGTTGAATCACAAATTTTTATAGATTTTTAAGAATTTTTTTTGTTTTTATTTATTTATTCACTGATTGGGTTCACTGATTATTACTCTTATTTTGAGTTTTGAGCATTCATCTATAGTGACTGTTGATCATATCGTTTGTCATTCTATTAAAAAGTGGAGGGGGGGGGTGTAATTTAAAAAAATATCCAAGAGGATTCTAATTTTTGTGTAGACAGTAAGTATGAGAGATCTAAAATAAATCATTTAGTGAGGTTAATGAAGTAATTGTTTGTGGAGAAGGTTTTTGTGCTATCTTTTTTGTTTCTGCTCCCCACCAGGCAGCGCTACAGCATATCAACCTCTGTACCATTCAATCAATCACCAAGTTGCCAACATAGTCGCTCAAAATGATACCAACTTGACTCTATCGCAAACATTTCTCTGTGTTTCCATTGTAACGCCATTATAATGTACGGAACGGCGTTGCTTATGAATATATTAAAATTTTAACATAAGATAAATACCACAGAAAGTAATATTATCGTTTTCCCATCCAGATATAAACTATTTACACTATTTTAAGAGTTCATTACACAAAATTCGTAAGAATGTGTTACTTTTGCTGGGCAGAGATCAGCTTAGGAAGGTGTTTTCAATTAAGATGCAACTTCGCTTTTCCACGAGATTTTTATAAATATGCGAAGCATGTCAACATTTTCGACACTGAGACTTTGCTCAAATTTACATAGTTTCTTGTATTCTTTCACATAAACTGAATATTTTGTATTCAGAATATATCTCAAAACGAATACAGAACCATAATTCACTTAAGTAGGTATGTTTCTCTAAAAAATTGTCTTTTATACAATCAATGGTATTTCAATTGTTTTTTGGAAAATCCTTAATAGATGGCAGCACGAATCAAACAAGACAATAATGCACTTAATTGGGTATATTTAAAAGAAATTGTTTTTTTTTCGATCAATATTTCATTTGTTTTTGAAACCTCTTAATAGATGGCAGCACAAATCAAGCTTGACCATTATGCACTTTTAATTAGGTATATTTTTTTAAGAAATTGTTTTTTTTTCAATCAATATTTCATTTGTTTTTAGAAGTTCATAATAGATGGCAGCACGAATCAACGAACCAAACATGTAATTTTCCTGGAACCCTCTAATTATTTTCCGATTCTTAATATGGATTCGAATGTATTTTTTTAGTTACTAGATTGATGAAATTGTGCTATAATGAAGAATTAATAACTCTAATTTGTGTAATGACTCGAAAGATGTTTCCTTCCAGGAAAAAAAAAAAGGTAACAAGAATTAGCTTCAAACATGATCAAAAAAATAAAGCACAGAGTTCTAATTTATTTTATTTCTGCAAATTAAAAATAAATTATTTGCAACACTGTAGTGGAAATGTATATATATTTTATTTTCTTGGAAATTGAGATATTACACACGTTTTTAAGCGAAATAAAGGAACAATTCAGGAATTTATTTTATTTTCTGTTTATACAGATTTTCTTTTTATTGCTCATTAAATGAAAACATGTAACACACGTAACGTCTTCCAATGATTTAAATGCTCTACTCCTATTTCTTTTTTTTTAAGAATGTTCCATGCTTCACTATATAATTAAGTAAAACAAAGATTTATCGTCTTCCATTTTGGTGTAACATTGTGTATAGTCCTAAATTCTCATTTAGTTTAAGTACGATAAGCAGGGAACTTGTTTTATTTGCTGTTTGATGTGAGGCTAATACTCTTTTGTTGATATAATTTTCTTATAAAAAGAAATAGTTTCTAACATTACATAATAATTTCTAGCTTTTACGTTTTATGAGGTAATAAATGTTGCAAGAAAAATTTCTATGTTCTGTAACAACAATTTTGATCGCAAAATTTTTTTATATATAATGATATGTTTTTTTTTCTCCTTTTGGTATTTAAATAAGACAAAGAAATTTATACTTTACGAAAGATTTTACTTTTATTATTAGAGGTCTAAAAAGCAAGAATTTTGTATAGTTTTATCACAATGTTTATTTACCTAAGTTATAATTTGATAATCTTTTTAAAAAATTTTTAAAGCCCCAAATGTTGTTTTGATATTTAAGAATTTTTTTAAAGCAAAAAATTACAGTAATAATTGGCAGAAAAATTTCTTTGAAAAAATTTTAAGACAAATTTCTTTTTGAAGGAATGAAAGCATCGACAGATTTGAGGCATTGTTAATACTTCGATAACATGACAACAACATGATTTGTTTCTTTCGAATGTATACTCTAGAAATTACTTTCAATTTATCAGATAAAACACAAAGTTAAATAATTAAAAGTGAAAAAAATATCAAATTTAAAATATATCATGATTTCTGTGTCACTCACTGTTAGGTCAGCCAACCGAAACACATTGCGACTGATTTGGTTTTTGGAAGTAAGAGAAACGTTTGACGCACGAACGAAATTTTAACTCGGTAACACATTTACTTGGAACCTTAGAAAAAGCTGCATTATCCACTTATCTTAATTAGTTGAAAAAAGATCAATTTGTTGAAGTTTCATGAAAAAATGAAAGCAGTCCACGTTGAGTACAATGCAGCAGCGCTGGTGGCTGGGTGAGTGGGATATCACTCTGTTTCGTTATCGAAGGAGACGAAGAGAAAATGACGTCACATCTCCATGACATCCAAGCCCGTTCTTTGAATGGTTGAGTAGTTCATGCGTTGCCTGCCTCCCCACAGGAAAGCTTGAACTCCTATCATGGGAGAACTTTGGGGAGACTTTGTAGCCCGTTCTTTCTGATTGAGAATTGCCTCAAAAAGGCACCTTTTTAAGGACTTTACGTTGAATCTGGGATCGGCCAATCGGGAAGCTGCCTCCAGCAGTCAGGATGGAGGAGATATGGATTTCGAAGTGCTATTGGCGCCCTGCTGTTCTCCGATTGGAGGAGACCCAGTTCGAACATTTTATCTTTGCCCTCCCACAAAAAATGTTATAGACGAGCCGTTGTTCATCTAGTTTAACCGCGAAAATTATCTACAATTTTCCAGTATAAATTTGAATTTGTGCTGACACAGCAGCTGATTCTTCCGTTTCAAGCTGCGCAGTAAGCAGTATAACTTTATATGCGTATAGCGTTGTTCGAAGTCAGTGAGTGATCACGAAGTTTTCGAAAGGAATGGCTGTCGCGTTCGCGCGCGCTTTCACTTGTTTCGGAATGAAGCCAAAGGTGAGTAAATTCTTCGGAAATCATTCTTGTGCCATCATCAATGAGTTCTGGTAAGAATTTTGAATTGTCTTCAAGTTACTTTTATGCTAGCAACGCAGAGATCCGTGGATAGTTCAGCCACCGAACTTACGAACGTAAGTACTTTTCGAAATACCAATAACACTTTAGAAGAGAAGCGTCTCTTTAAGGTACATTTTATTCAAATATTTCTTGGGGAAAATTTCGTTTTGTTCGTGAGATGAGTTTCGTAAAATATTTTTTTAAAAAATCGTTTGTTGTGTGTGCTTGGAGACATTTCAGTAATGTAAAGTGTTTTGAGTGCATTCATTGTTTTGAATATTTTCTACACAGTAAATTGTTTTGTAGGGTTTCGCCGACCGTTCCTCGGAGAAGATACACATCGGAAGTATTACTATTTTGGATTTTTTCATACCTCTGGGAATTGGAGCAGAGGGAAAGAGAAAAAGCAGAGCATTGTGTGTGTGTGAAGAGGTACGTGACTTTTCTCTAAAAATCTGAGTGTATAATTTTTTTGAAAATAATCTAAAATGATAAGTGTTATTAAAAAAATTATTTAATAAATTTTTATATTTAATTCATTTTAGTAACGGTAAAAAGCCGTCTAGATAAGTATTATGAATATGTTTATGTGAGTAAGATACGATTTCAAATTTAAAAATTACCGATAATGTATTTGTGTGTTCTAGCATTGAGAGATTCTCCACTTTTATTTTTTGCTTTCGATTAACTTTGGCATTATACCATAAAACGTACCGTGAAATCGAAAGAAACTGTAAAGACCGTTTCATTTGGCGGCTTTTAGGGATCCGGTCTTCCTTTTCCGTGGAGAATTATTGGGTTCGTTTTCAATCCCACGAAGAACATTTTGGAACGTTCTCTGATAGTCACCTTTCTCTGGGTATCGAATCTTCGTTCCATTCTTGAGATTTTCGCCTGTGAACTCTGTCGGTGCACTTATTCGTTATTAGGATTCTTATAATTTTTTTTGTTAATTATTTGATTTAAAGTATTTGTATAAAGTCCGGAACGCTCTTTAACTATGTCTTATTTCTACAGGAGAGTTTCGAGAGCTACGGTTTCTTATTGAAACGGAAAGTTTTGTTCGAGAAGTTTGCAATGGATAATGCCCAGAAAGTGGAATCGGAATGGATATGCCGGAAAGGTTCATTGGAGTTTCAACAGTGAATTCCTTTGCAGCTGGAAGCATTGTGAAAGAGGTATGTGTCTGTTTTCTAAGAATCGGAATGCGTAGATAATTTTTTTTAGGATTCTGCGAAATTTTGATCATTCTAATAATTACGAGTTTATGTGGGTTTTTTTTATTGAAAACTTTCACTTTCCTCTTATAATTTCTTGTACTCTTCAGTTTAAATGCAATTTTTCAACGATCCTCTTTCCGTTGCAATGGGTCCACTTTGGCGCCCCTTTTCAAATTCTTCGCCAATGACTCAAATGCAGAAAGGGCCACTGGTTGGAGCGACTTAAATTTTCCGAGATTGCTAAGCGCGCCATTTGTGGTAACCGAGAAGATTATTGAGTACGTTTTTTAGGTTTTGTTGTTTCAAGAATTTTTAGTATTTTATTAGTTTTATTTTTTTTTCTTTGTTGTAAATTACTTAATGTTAAGTATATTTTTTGTTGTTTTTGTTATATATATAGCATACAAAAAATGTTTTATTGGCTTATATTTGTGGCCGTATCCCTAAACGTTTCAATCGATTTTCCGCGTTGTCGTTTCCTCGCATTTCTGCGTCTACTTTTTCGTGGAATATTTGACAGTTTTTTGGCTTCGATCTTCGGGCGTGGATGTTTGTTCAAATTCAATTTCTTAATATAAATTTTCACACACATTCACAACGGCTACCAATGAATATTAGTATTGTTACAACTGAGTATTCTGGAGGTTTTTTGCTGTTTCTTTCGTTAGGAAAAAAAGCTGTTGGAATAGTACATATGAAAGACGATTTAATTGGTTCGTCGTATGCATGTCTTACAAGTTTGAAAAGCATGGAGTTGAGACAAAAGAAAGGTTAAAAAGGCAGTATGATGGTTTTGAAAATAGTGTATTTCAATTTTTCAGTTTTAAATAATTCCTTTTAATCAACTGAAATTAATTTTTTTCTTCTGTTTTTACGTTTTGAAAAGCATAATTTTGCAACGATTTATAAATGCGTTTTTGTGATTTCACTTTTTTTGCCATGTTGAATTTCGCGCTTTTGCATAACGTATTCTGGAAGGGTTGGTTGCAACTCCAAAGAACAAGAAGCGAGAGCGCGCTAAGTTGGCGATCTTTTAAATTGCGCCAACCAGCGGCCGATTCTACTTTAGAGAAATTGTATTATATTCGGAAAGTAACTACTTTTTTGTATCAGATGAAAGGCTTTCTGTAAAACATTGAAGATTTTATCGAGTATAATAGAACTGTTTTATAAAAAAATATCAAGTATTTTTTTAAATGCTGAACTGGAAGTTTTCTTATAATGAATATTATTTTATTTTTTATAATAACAGATTGTTTTTATTAAAAATACATTTTTTGGTTTTTAAACTGGAAGCATTTTAAAAAAAAAAAAACTTAATTCTGTGTGAGACAACCATTCTTTAAAAATAAAAAAAAATTTCCCATGAAGTTTCAATTACAGTGCTTCTTTTCAAATATGCAAGGTATTAAGGCTACATAGTGCCGTACAAATTACGAAAAATTTTCTTTTGCATCTTATTGTGGCCCATATCATTGGGAAGCTTGCCGCAAAATTTCACAAATCTGATAACAAAGTTTGTAAGATATTTGAAGTTTTTTGAGCTTAGGTTTTATTTTAAAGCATTTTCCTACTCTTAACTTGAATTATTTATAAATATTTTTGAACTCTTTCAGTGTGAATGGTTATTAAAATACTTTCTGCTTGATTATGTTTTGAGTTCTCATAGTTACTCAATTGAGATTGATTTCAATGCCAATTTTTGTTTTGAAAATGCTATGGCCAAAATGTTTTCAGAGAGAGAGGTTGCTATCAAATAATATATTTGAAAGAGATGGAATACTACTGAAATTAGACTTCCGAATACAAGTATTGCAGATAAAAATGAATATTTCCATGATATACCAAACTACATTATACTAAACATATTGCAACACTATATTTTAGAGTCGTACAACAAGCACTAAAACTTCCTAAACTGCCCAATCAAAAACCGGAAAAAAAATTTAATTTTATGTACAAACCATGCAATTTTTAGGTTAAGGTAAAATCATAAATAATTTTGTCATGTTTTGTGTTTCAAACTTTTGTGAAAATATTGGGTTAAGATTAAGCCGAATAACCTGTTGTCACAAATATATTATGGGAAAATATATTTCGAATTTAAAAAAAAGTTTTCAGTCATTAACATATTAAAAAATTGAGAGCTTTAAGGTCCTCATATGTTTTTGTTTTAAGCCATTACGATCTTTTAATGCATTTTTCTTAAGACATTTAATTTTGAATATATAAGTGTTTTCTAATCCCTAAGGCTTTTTTTTCTGGTCAAGATCGAGTCTTGAAATTTTTTTTTGTATCTACTCCCAAACATATGCTCTGTAAAAGTTAGTATAGATTTAGGTCTGAGATCTCTAGTTATTTATTCAAAGAATGCTAAAATTAATATTTAAAAATTTTGTGTTTTTTCCAGGCTTAGCTGGGAAAAAATTATGAAAAATCAAGGGAACAAATTTTTAAATCCATAGCAACTTTTATAATAATCTAAGAAACATAACTTAAAAAGACTAAAAATTTTAAAAAGTGAGCATTTGATAAGAATTTTTTCAAACTTTTTAAATTGTTAGATAAAGGCTGGTCGCACACACAAATTGAATAGTCTTACTTTAAGAATCAACTTAATATAATCTTGATATAAAACAAATTATTTTTACTGTTACTGCCTCTGCAAATTTTTTTTGAAAAAGGGTACCTTGTAGCCTTAAAAAATATTTTAACCCTTTCATGACTAAGGAAAACATTTTTCTTCATTTTAAAATGAACTTATTGTAACTTATCTGTCTTTTTATACAGAAAATCATAATAGAATGTATGCAGAGCACAATTACATGTCCGGGAAAATTTAGAGAGGGGAAAATAATGTCAAAGGAATTGGCACCACTGAAACATGCGAGTTGTATTCTAATTCTCACTTCAGTTTATTCTGTCCTTTAATAATACATTAATATTTTATGTTATTCGGTGAGTATAGTTTTCGCACAATGATAAAGTGTATCTCAAGAAATACTTATACATTGTCAAGTTGATTTTTATTTATTTTATGTCTCAAAAATAAAGAGTTACATGTTAATATTGAATCCTGAGAAACTTAATTTCCCTGTAAGGGCTGAAATTTCGGAACTTAAAATGCATAATCATGCTGTTTAGTTATGGAATACCAGAGGAAAATATTGCATGAAATTCTTTGTTGAGATAAAAATGTGGATGAATAACTTTTTTTAAAAAAATTTCAAGATGTGATCAGCGAGTAAATGTAAGAAACATTTCTTTTTCATAACTTAATGGAAAGTAACTGATGAATATCTGAAAGTACTATGTACACTTGTAATCTAGATTCTTTTTTTACCTTGCATTCAATACTAACCTAAAACATTAGAAAGGCATGAACAATAATTCATCACAATGGAAATGCAACGTAGACATAACCAATGCTAAACTGTTGACTAGAAAAAATTATTTTGCATAAAAAGGAGCTCCCTTTCAAACATAATGTTGATATATTATATATGAATTGCAATCAATATTTTGTATTTTATTTTTCAAGAAATTATGTGTATTTAAAATAAGTTATATTTTTATTTGTAACTCATTGCACATTCAATTTCCAAAAGAGACCCAGGTAAAGTCTCTACGAATGAAGAGTCATAAATTGGTATATTTGATTCCCCATGGTCAATCCTATAATGGAAACAATACGACTTAAAACATTTTTTTAATTTCAAATAAAAGACATGTACACACACTCATGCTAGGAGCACAATTGTATGAAAGCACTAATTAAAATAGTAATTACAATGCTATGAACTACCAGAAAATTCACCAACAAACATTCTCTAAAAGACTAGAATTAGATAAATACATCTAGCCTTAGAGAGAACATCAGCTAGTATTTGAATTTAAAAAAGAAACTGCAGAACAAAGAATTACTTGTGTTATTTGATAACAGTTTATGGTTTGAAATATCTATAATATAGTGTACAGGACCACAGTAAGCATTTAAGATAGTATTTATTTCCAGTAGCAGAGAGGTTACGTGATCCTTCACCTACTACATTGGAGTTCTCCTACCAGTTTACATAATATAAACAAGGGGTTTTGTACATGTGGCGCCATCTATTAAATATACTAAAAACTAGTATCTAACAATATCCAATGTAATTATTACTTTTAAACATCCAAGTCCAGATGTAGAAAATTCATTTAACTAACTTTTCACTTTTCTGTACTTGGAAAATGAAGTTGCCAAATATTTTTGAATATAACTTTTTAGCTTTCCCTTTTTCCATGGTATAACTTGAATATATAACTGAGGGAGAATATCAGAATAACCAAATGAGATTATAAACTTCACGGATATAACGCATTCTCCGAAGGGCCCTTTCAGTCTCATCGCTTTGCATCAGAATAGAAATTTCAATAACAGTAAAACTCCTTTTAGTATTTCTCCATCTAAGACAGTCTTCTTGATGTGACAAATTTGCATTTCATAGGTTGCTTCTTCGAAATTTTGCATACCTGAAAAGTAAACAATGAATTTCATAAAACTTTGTCAGAATTTGAAGCAAACAAGCTTTAATTCTGCAAGGATTCATGCAAAACATTTGAGGACTTTGGCAGTGTTATTGGTGAATTTCGTTTTGCAATGTTATGGCTTTCTTGTGAAAGTTTTAGAGGTACTCATTGTTCACCTAAAGCAAACTGTTGTTCTTCTATTGATTACATTTCCATGCTTAAGTGTTTCTGTAATAAATGTAAGTGAAATTAGTTAAATCATGCTTACTGTAATGTTGCATCAAGTTTCTCAAATCAATAATTTTT
>BMAO01012142.1:0-18119 GCA_019973975.1 Trichonephila clavata | reverse complement strand
GTATTGCACAACAAAGTATCATTGTGTTGGATTGTCTATATCTAAAGAATATAGACAGGAACAGAGTGGTTTTTAATTTCATGTGAAACAAACACGAAGTTATTCTCCATGCAAATTAGGATGTGATTGTTCTGCATCTGTACTTTTCTGCAAATATAAATATAAAATCCATCCACCAACAAGAGCTATATCTAGCACATTGCTAAATAAATTCAATGTCAGTTTTTGATTCTTAAGATGTCAATGGGATTCAAGAAGTCTAATAAATTGACTCTTCCCATTCTCTTGTTACATGTTTATAAAATTTGACAGAAATAGTTTTCTTTTATGTGCTTGGAATATATTTATGTGTGAATTATTGGATGCTACAGCATTGTCTGTCTAAAAGCAAAATATATACCTGTCTGTCATTTCAATACAGTTTCATCGGATATTTCCTCATCTATGTTTGTAGATTTTCAATTTTACTAGAAACAAAACCCTTAAAGGATTCTCCAATATTATAACCTTTCCAAGTGGTTATAACAATATCTATCAACATACATTCATGATTTTCTGCATCAGCTATAAGTAATCCACTTCAAACCATCAGAAAATGTATAAAGAGGGGGAAATTGAACAATTTGTCAAGAATCATGAGCATTTTTTTTTTCACCTTTTCTACTTACTTTAAGAAATTGTAGCATTTTGAAATTTTCTCCATTTTTCTATATATAATCAAAGTAACTGTATCATGTTAAAAATTATACCTTTACACTCCAATGTTCTACTTATGGAATATCCAAATTATTCACTCTAATGTTTAAAACATTTGTGAAAATTTTGAATTTACCTCAACAAAAAGTTTTAAAAGGCTGAATTTATGATATTTTTTATTGAGACTCTATTTTAGTGACATTTCCTTGAAACTAAAAAATTAATCCATATTTTTTGTATGGAATAATTTTATAAAGCAATATAAATAGAACTAAATTTCAGAACATTTTTAATCCATTTATGGAACGTTGACATGTTAAACAAGCTAACAAAGTTATTTCAATCAACAAACATCTCAAATTAGTGAACCACAAAAATTAATAATAACTTGACTTGCAACAGATTAAGCAAAATGGATGTAAAAAAACAATAATCCATAGAAGATTAAACAAAACAGTAAACTTGATTTTCTTTACAATTTTATGTGTCAAGATAAGATTATTTTCTTTTTCTTTCATAAAACAAACTGAAAATCACAGAAAATTCGTTTCATTGTTGGAACTTATACTCATGGCTCTATTTATGTTACTATAACTGGAAGATCGTTTTACCTGTGCTTTAGTGAATATATATTCTGATAACCATGTGTTAATGATGCCAATTACTATTATTTCTATCCTTTATTTTTCTGAATATAGTACTTTTTTAAAATTTGTTTTAAAATAATTACTTATCGCAGAATGATACTGAAAGCTTAATTCTAGTAATTGAGTTTGTTGTTTTTTAGATTGATGAGCTACCTGTTTGTACTGAAGAAAATCCATGGACATTAGAAACTGAGGAGGTTGCAAAACGTAAAGATCTTCGTAACACTCATCTTATTTTTAGTATTGATCCTAAAGGCTGTGAGGATGTTGATGATACTTTATCAGTCAGGTAATATTTTAAAGTATTAAAATGCATGTAATGCATCTGTAAGTTGTTGACTTAGTTTATATCGTGACCAAATTTCAAAATAGTAACTTATATATGGGGGTTTTTTCACCCTAAGATATCCTGCTAAACAGTAGTGAAATGTTATGTATTATAATTGTCTTAATAAGGAAAATTTGCATTGATGATATCACATTGAGAGTAGTATGAATAGCCTTTCATCCCTTCAGTGGTTGGATAAATGAGTACCAAGCTTTCTTGGGAACCAAGCACTGTGAGTTCCATGTCAAACGACCATCAGACCAGAACATCTGCTCATATGCCTCTTTGCCCAAGATCAGAAAAGCTGAGATGGGCACATTAGGCCTTGGCCCTCATGGGCTGTTGTGCCACTGGGCTTAAGTAATATTAATACAATATTGGTAGACTTATTTTTCTGACATTATGAGTATATTCAAATAAAGAAATAATTCCAATCAAAAAGAAGTCCTGATTAATACTTCTCAATAATATAACTGAAAATACATTTACTTTAAATTCATCCTTTTATGAATTAAGTTTTTTTACAGATTTTCTTTAGATTATTTTTTAAAGGTGTTGAAATGAATATATTTAATGTAAAACCATTTCTTTAAATAATTACCCATTTAAAAAGCTTGAATTTAGACAAAAGGAAATTTGTTTTATTCTTTTCATTTCCATTAAATTTGGGGGGGGGATAATATTTTCCCCAAAAAAACTCTCTGAGCAATTTGAAAATATTGTTTCAAAATATGTTTTCTGGATTGCCTATTATTATTACAACAGCTGAATGTGCCTCAATGTTATTTTAATTTATTATACTGTAATATTTAATTTTATAAATATTGATTTTATAAAATAATTGTAAAACTTTGAATTAATTTATTTGCATAATTACAATGTGTTATGTTGTTTACTTTGTAATATATTAATTTAGTTTACAAAATCTTATGTTATCAATGGGAAATAACCTGAAGAACAGTGACAATGCTCTCACTTTGAATACTTAAATATTGAAAAAAGTATGTCAATAAAATTAATTCCCACACTTAAAATTCAAAACATCTTGGAATTCATTCTAAATTCAATAAATTGAAGTGTTATACATTATAGTGTTGTATTAAGTAGAAGAAAATCTGGGGGAAGCGAACTATCTCCATATTTTTCTATGTCAGAAATGATGAATTAAACTGTGCCAATTTTTATAAGATAATCGGTTTGGATATTTAAGTTTCCCAAACTGATTCAAGCATTTGAATATTGCATTGCTATTTGGAGATTCATTTTCTGGGATTTGTATTATTTCAATATGAGAAAAGTTGCTTAATACCAATTTTATAATTATGCTCTAAAGCAAGGATTCTTACACTTTTCAGGGTGGTAAACCCATTTTTTTTTTTTCAAAAATTTTGTCCAACCTCATAAGCAGTGCTCAAAGCTTACACACATGTGGCTACTTCTACATGTGTTTCATTTGGAGTGTAGTATTGTTTTGCAATAATAGACATCCACAATAAGTTTTTACGTTGAAAATAATAATATAGAAATATTAAATAAAACAAATTTTAAACTTTATGTAATGTAATTACTTATAAATTATACATAAACTATAATCTGTTTATTAAGTGTAGTCATTTTGAGTTCACTTCTGAGATCATCACCTTTTATTAACAACATTACTCATATATTCAAGACTGAAGTATCATTGGGAAGGATGGACTTGATTATTTTTGATTATGTAAATAAATCTTAGAATATTAGTTGACAAAACTGGACAAAGTATTTCCTCAACATCCTTTAGATTTGATTGATACTCCAACAAAAATGTAAACAAGATATTAAATTATTATTAACAGCAAAAAAGTATTTGTATGTAAAAAAATATATTAAAAATTCAAAAATTTTGGCAATTCCAGCTGCAAGTCACGTAACTCCTATTTTAAGAAACACTGCTGTAGAATTTAGAACTTATATTACTGTATTCTAATTACATTAGACTTGGGTGGAATATATTCTAAATTGCTTGTGCTGTTTAATTTTTTTTATTTATATATAAAAAAAAATTTGGGGGGGGGGGTATTTTTTCCTTAGCAGAATAATGTTATATCTAATTATAATCATCAGCTGATTATTATCATGATATTGCTAGAAATTATAAATATTTTAAAGATTTCATTTTGATACTTCCAATATTTAAGTCCTTTCCTGATATTTAGCTTGCTTAGGATTAAAAGTAAATTGTTCCACTTTTCTGTAAATGTGCAATTGTGTATATAAAGTTTAGTGGAACTTATTTTTATTTTTTAAATTTAGTATATAATCATTTTATTTTAACTAAAAGTAATAGACTTTTTTCTTCCAAATATAGTGTTATGGAATTATGAATAAAATTATGATGCTTTCATTAAAAAGCAATTGAATTTTTTTAAACTTTCCTATATAAATTAAGTCTATTTTTCTTAATTCTTTATAATTTTTTTTAATATTTCAATCAAGAAATCATTATTTACAATCCAATGCTAATGTTTTATTATAATGCTGTAATAACTTCATACTTTTCATTATGAAATAATAATAAATTTTAATTATTTTGTTGGAGTGAGTGAATATATTTACGTAGCACTGTTCAGCTACACAAGGGCTTTTGCCGACAGACGTCATAATTTTGAACCATGGTCAAGAGACGAGGACAACATCTGAGCTGGCACCCCCTCTCCTAACTACCACACCAAAGGGAGGACGTTTGAGCTCTCGACAGATTTAGTGCATCGCTTCCCTACACTGGGGTCTTTAGAGGTATTGGGCTCAAACTCACGACACTCCAGCCATGATCTGATACCTTGACCACTAGGCTAATGCAACCACATAATTTTGTTGGAAACAACTTGTTTTAGAATTTTTCATTGCATTTACATTTGTGATGAAACAAATAAATTTTATTTTTAAGTTTTATATAAAAGGAATTTTTTCTTGTTATTTAATTTGTTTTCTTGTTATTAATTAGGGAATTACCAGGAGGAAAACTTGAACTAGGCGTCCATATTGCAGATGTCACTCATTTTGTTCGAGATTTATCGTCAGTTGACCTGGAAGCCAGAAGTAGATCTACTTCGGTTTATTTGCCTGATCGTCGATATGATATGCTTCCTCATGTGCTTAGTGGTAATTTGTGTTCATTATTAGGAAGTGTAGATCGGTAAGTATCATTTTGTTTTGTATTATATTAAATCAAATTCTCTGTTCAGGATAAAGAATAACTTTTAACTAACCTTTAATTTTTTAAAAATTTTCTCTTCTTATTTGAATCAGAATTTAATGCTCTCATTTTATTAGTTTTATACAACTACTCATTTTATTTTAATAGCATTTATCTAATTTAGATATGCTGTGAGTGTTATATGGGAGCTTGATTCAAAATGCAAAGTTGAAAAAGTTTGGTATGGAAGAACAATAATCAAATCGAAATATAAACTTTGTTATGAGGTGAATATCAAATTTGCTTTTTTCATCATCAAATTTGCCTTTATTGAATTAAAAAATTATTGATTAAAAAGATTTTGACTTATTTTTTCTTTATAATATTTTTTGTGCAATCAGGTTATAAAAATTTATTTTTCTCTCTTTTCCTAGGCTGCTCAAGATATACTTTATGGGGCCAGTGTTGAAGATATGGTTGCTGAAATTCCTGAGCTTCAAGGACTGAATGAAAATGATCTGAATATTAAGTATGCTCAAAACACTGTATCAACTATTAGTGTTTTTAATATTTAATGTTTTTATTTGGTATGAATAGTATTCTTAATTATGTAAAATGTATAAATAATGCTGGGTTTTTTTATTATTTGAATTTTGTTAAAAATTAATAAAGACTGTATATTTTAAACTATGTGCATCATAATGATATTTTAAATATTTATTTATTTTTATTTAAAAATCAATGAATTTATTTTTATGAAAATATCCCATATTTATACATTTGTAACTTTTTAAAATGTTAATGTTTCCTTATTAAAAAACCAAATGTGTGTGTTTAAAAGAAATTTTTACAAATCTTTTTTAACAAATTGTTTGCTTCTTAAAAAATTACATAAATGCCTTTATAATATTAAAATAATATTATTGTTATGTTGCATTCTTGTATTTCTATTTCTTAACATAATCCATTTTTGTAGGATTTTAATTTTATTCTTGTGATAGATATACTTTTATTCACTAATAGAAGGCTCTTTTTTTGTCCATTTAATAGAGATAAAAAAAATTAACAATTAAATTTTGATAACATTTAAGTGATACCAGCTCCTGGGCAATGTACCAGGTGTGCAGTGGTAAAAATTCCAATTTGAAATTTTAAAATATGTATATATATATATATATTATTCTTGTCTGTAATTTTTAGAATTTCATATTAACTGCAAAAAAAAAATTTTTTTAATATACTCGTTATATTATCTACTCGGAATCAATCAGCAAAAGATCCCATTCTATAAACCTTTAAATTATCAAAGAAAATGCTTTTTTTGAAAAAGCATTGCTACCAAAGTTATGTTTCATGAATCTCCAAAAATATAAAGGAATTTTAATTCTACATTTTAAAGATATTGCTAATAGTTTTTTTAATTGCCTCTGACCTGATACTTAACTTCCTTATCCTAATAGTAATGAAAAGTTCAAATAATCTGTAAAATTGATTTGACGATGTAAATAAAGTCAAAGCCCAGGGATTGAGTGGTAGTGTGTCACGCTTCCACACCACAGGTTCAAGTTTCTATCTCCAGGTTGTACAAGGTCAAGTCAGCCTTTCATCCCTTCAGTGGATCGATAAATGAGTATAAAGCTTGCATGGGAACTGAACACTGGGGGTTTTGCGTCAGGTTGACTACTTGACTGAAACATTTGCTCATGCACCCTAGCACCTAAGGTCACATAAACCGAGATAGGTACAGTAGGCCTTGGCACCTCATGGGCTGTTGCACCACTGAGTTCAGTTATGTAAGCAAAGTCATAAATCATATATAACTTTGTAAGTTTTATATTGCGTATCTGTCTTATTGTGAGAGACAAAATATTAAGCATAAAAATATTTTGTTACCTAAAAGCTTTGACTTAACTTTTAACTACTTTTGTTTCCTTATATCTGTATATTACTTATTTCTTCTGTTAAATGATAAAACTTTAAAATATCTTATAACCTTTTTGCTTTACTTCATTTGTAATACACCTATTCACATTTCAGAATGTGTGTAGGTTAAAAGTTATAAGTCTATTGATATCATTAGTTTGATGATAAACTGTACAACATTTTTGTTATTCATCTTAATTTATGCCTAAATTTGTGCAGTTTTGTTTCTTATCCAGATTTAAAAATTACATCTATAGAATTTCAGATTCCAATGATTACTGAAACATTGTAATTGATCAATATAAGATTTTGCATTCATTTAGGTAGAAAATTTAGAGCCTGATATCTTCAATAATATATTGATGTAATTGCATAAATAAAATGATTTTTTTTCCCTAAATATTTTGTGTTTTTAAAACTTGAAATTTTTATTAAAGCTATTTATAATTAACTTATGACTTCTATAGTTTATTAGAAAATTAATTTTCAAATCTCTGATGATTAGTAATTTGAATGAGATAAAAGTTTTGTTCTCTATATGCATGTGTTTGTAATATGTAAATTTGTGCAATTTTATTTTTAAATGGAATTTTACACATGCCATAAATGTTTGATATTTCATTGTTAGTGTACTAAATTTTCCTTAATTTTTTGTATTAGTTTTAGTCGCTGAAATTTGTAATAGTAAATTGAAATTGAAAGCATTTTCTTGTTTATACTTTGTAGAATACTTAAAATATTTAATTTTTAGTGAAAGATTCCAAAATCAAATTACTATTCTAGGGCTTTTATATATAACAAAATTTTAATTTGTACATAAATTTAAGAAATTCTTGTACATAAATAAATATGGTGAAAATTATTTTATTTTTTATGTATTGATTTTTTAAAAGTTCTGTTTAATTAATAACATTCATTTTAAATACTGCAGGTTTCAAGAACTGAAGAATGCACTATCTCAATTGTATTACATAGCAAATGTTATAAGAAAAGACAGGCTTGGAGCTGGTGGCTTAGAATTAAACAGTATTAATATGAAGTTTGAAATTGATCGTAATCTTCCATCAGCTGTTACTGATATCAAATCTGCTAAGGTTAATTTCAATCTATTTTTAGTGTAGTGGATTTCTAATTATTTGTGTTATCTATATTCAAAATTGATAAAACTATTTTGACAGTTAAAAGGTTTGCTATGTTTAAGTAAAACTTTTTTAAAAAGTTATAAAACATGCAATGAAAAAAAAATGTGAAACATAAGCCATCCTTTTCTCCTTTCTGTTATGAGTGCATTTTTAGCCCTAAGTATATTCATATATTTTAATATTTCTTTCAATTATTAGTCTTTATTACTACATATAATGTACAGTCACATAAAATTGTGAAAGATTTCTAGGAAATTTTTCATTGCATCTCTATTTAGATTTAAATTAACATATCAGTATCTTTAATAAAAACTCTTTTTAAAAATTGGCTTTTTATCATATGTGGTGGATCAAAGCATACCTTTTTGCTCTTTCTGGTTAGGAATTTTCTTATTCTGTAATTAAAACATATAAAAGACACAATATAAAAAAATTAATGTAAAGCAAAATAAACAATATTTCTAAATGGCAAGGAAAAAAATCTTCAATTATTATTTCCTCATAGAAAGAAGACTGAAAGTAAATATCCAAATACTGCCAACTCAGCCATCTTTAGGTACAATGTGCAAAATTTACAGCTTAAAAAAGGCTTAAAAAACAGAATATTCATCTTTTGTAGAAGCATATACAGTGAGTACAAAAAGTATTTGCACACATACATTTTTGTTCGCAATTTATAAGAAAATGCATTAAGAAATACAAAAATTGGCATTTTAAAAATAAAATAAGCCTATTAATTTAAATTAATTACAAAAAATACAATAATATTAATAAAAAACATTTTTTGCAACAATATTAAAATATCTTATGTCAAAAAAGTATTTGCACACTCAACTCAACTTTAGCAAATTTGCATTTTTTTGCTAATTATATTTGACAGTCATCCCGCACTAAATAACATACTTAAGAAGTCTATAAAATGAGGTATTGTCGAAACTTTATCAGT
Source organism: Trichonephila clavata (assembly GCA_019973975.1). Lineage (NCBI taxonomy): Eukaryota > Metazoa > Arthropoda > Arachnida > Araneae > Nephilidae > Trichonephila > Trichonephila clavata. Next base: position 9,262 of record BMAO01012142.1, on the reverse strand, counting down.
TGATTGTCGATTTCAAATTGTAATGGCACCCCTAAAAAATCTGAATTGTCGATTTTGTTGCGAAAAAAAATTGTTTCTCTATGTGAAAATGGCCTAAGTTATCGAGAAATAGGTAAAAAAAAGTAAATGTTTGCCTCTCTACTGTTCGGTATGTTATAAAACGTCATAAAGAAAGAGGATCTACATCAAATAACTTGCGCTCTGGACGCCCAAAAAACCTTTCACTGCAAATTAAGCAAAAAATCATAAGAGAAGCATCGAAAAATCCATTTGTTAGTGCAATTACATTAGCCAATGATGTCGCTTAAACATCTGGAGTTCAAATCTGTGCCCGAAGTGTTCAAAATGCCCTGCATGATGCACAAATTTATGGGAGATCTCCAAGGAAAAAACCTCTCATAACTGAACAAAATAGACTGAAAAGACTTGAATTCGCTAAGGAATACATCAATAAGCCAATTGATGTCTGGAAAAATGTCATATTCTCCTACGAGAGTAAGTTCAATATCTTTAAATCAGATGGCAGGAAATTAGTTTGGAGAAAACCTTGTACTGCTTTTCATACCAAAAATGTGTTACCTACAAGGAGGAGGTTCTGTTATGATTTGGGGGTGCATGGGGCTAGCAAAGGAGTTGGTAATTTGTGTTTCATTGATGGGAATATGACAGCTCGAACCTATATTGATGTGTTTCGAGATAACTTGCCACAAAGTGCAATAAAATTGGGTATCAGTAATTCATACTATTTTCAGCAAGACAATGATCCCAAGCCCACTGCCGGTATAACACATATGTGGTTGCTTTATCATGTACCCAGAAAACTTACCACTCAACCACAATCACCAGACTTAAATCCTTTGGAAAATTTGTGGAATTGTGTGGATTTAAAAATAAGAAAAAGGAAGATTTCAAGCAAATTTGCCCTTAAACAAGCCCTTATTGAAGAGTGGTCGAATACACTGACCCTACTGTTACAGAAAATTTAATTAAATCAATGCCAGCAAGATTACTAGCAGTAATACATTCTAAAGGAATGCATACTAAATATTAGTTATTTGAAATTTGCTTATATATTTTATTTCTTTTGTATTCATGCAGGTGTGCGAATACTTTTTTGACACGAGATATTTTAATTTTGTTACAAAAAAGCATTGTTATTTATATTATTGTAATTTTTCTGTTTGTTTTGGATGATTAAACTTATTCTGATTTGGCAATACCAATTTTTTTATTTCTTAATGCTTCTTTTTATGAATTACAAACAAAAATGTAGGTGTGCAAATACTTTTTTTACCCACTGTAGCTCAGGGCCATATATTTTCCCCTGTATGAATGGAAATACATTGTTACTCTTTGTGAAAACATGAATTTACCTGAAGAACTACAACAAAAATATATATTTACTATTGAAAATGGGAAAGAAAGATGTCCAAATCTGGTTTCGAGAATAGAAAGAAAATTTCAGTGAAAACACTTAAATCATTTTTAAAAAGTGTAATCATCTTTTATATGCAATAAAAAATTTTAGTTTGTATAAGGATCAAAGCTTTGTACCAGTTTATTCTAGTACTTGAATTTAACATTTTCACTATACTAGAAAGGAAAAATTTCCATAATAGAATGTGCTTATTGAGAGGATTTCATTTTACTAAAATGAATATTTAAGCTTAGACTAATAAACATGTGCAATTGTAGATTATTCCACCTCTCCTTGCATTATACAGTCAATACATTAAAATGAAATTTACAATTGCTGATACGTTTGAAAACTGATGAATCTGTAATGTAAAAAAATGTGCAAATTTGGATTAACTGAACTTATATTAATGTTCCTCTATAGTTTAATATTTCTTATATTTTTGGATTAAATTATGCTTTTTATGATTTAATTAGTATTAATAATATTATATGGCTATTTGTTTAGTTTTCTTGTTACATGAAAGAAAATGGTCTAAAGCTAATTCTATGAATGTTTATTTCAATCATCCTTAATGAAGAAATTTTAAGTGGTTGAAGGTCTTTTTTCTGCTTTATATATTTTCACTAAATTTTGTAGCTAATTAATGTATCATATAGTTTCATAATTCTAAAGCCATTGATTTCAACATATCTTGTTTAGGAAGTTGGTAGCTAGCTTTTGTCACTTGATTGTGATTCAAAATTCCTTGATATGTTATGAGTAGCTCCCCTGTTGCTTTAAAATGCAGCATTAATAAAAATTCTATCTAGCATATTTTTTCTACTATTAATATTTAGTGCATGTTTTTATAATTTTTATACTATGAATAAGTATTTTGTTATAAACTGATTTATAAATTAAACATGGAAAGGGGGAGGGGGGGTCATTTGAACTTTTTTGTTTATATTCATCCTATTGTGAAACGTGAACTGCTAAACTTTTGAATTTTTTTTTCTATTTTGATATATTTTAGGAAATAGAATACATCATACTTATTTGTTACTATTTTAAAATTATGAATTGTATGTTAACCAAATTACTTTCATAAGCAGCCTTAGAAGTAAATTTATTCAATTTCAGTAAAAATAGGTTATTAATTTTTTTTTATCTTAGATATTGGATTTCCTTACTTTAGCTCTTATTTTAAATTTCTGGCCTTATATAAATTTGAAGTTAATTTTCATTTATTGTATACGTTTTTTTAAAGAATTTTAAAAATGAAATAAATTTACATAGCTTTTATTTTGGGAAATTGTTTTAAATACTAAACAATGTGTACAATTGTGCAACAAATAATTGTTGAAGTTCTTCCATCTGTAAAACAAAAATTATTTATTTTACTGTCTGATTTTTGGGTATTTTAATAAGAGAATAAAATATTTTTGAATTTGTGCTAAACTTATTGAATCTTATCTTTTTTTCAAAGATCGATGTATAAAATTTATTACATAAATTGAAAAACAAATTGGATTTTTCAAAAAATTGATTGACTGAATTTATTTAGTAATATCTATATGCTCCTAATATTAATACTATATCTTTTAATGAATTTTATAATTTTGGTTATATTTTGAAATGCAAATTAAAATGTTACAATTCGGATATTTCAGGAATTAGCCATTCACAAAACAGTTGCTGAATGTATGATTTTTGCCAATCATTGGGTGGCTAAAAAAATTAATGATACTTTTCCTCATCATGCTGTGGTAAGTCATTATGTTTAACTTCATTGCATTATAAAATATCTATATTTGTATTATTAATTTTCAAACTCTACATTTAAATTATTTTAATCAATTTGTGTGACTTTGATGTATCAATATTTACTACTAGCTTTTACTTGCGGCTCCGCTCGCGTTGATGTCTTTAAATAACTGTCAAAGTCGTAATCATTATCATTAGAAAGTAAATAATATAATATGGTAATTTTTTTATTGCTCGACTGGAACCAATGAAATTTTAAAATTCTAAAATTGAGCTTAGTTTAAAAAAACTGAAAACGTAATTTATTATAGTAATTAACAACAAATATTCAATGACTTAAACTATTAATATTTTTAAAAATCGAAAGTATCTACGTTTAATATATAATTCCTCTTTAAAAGAACTCAAAACAGAAAATTATTCTAAGATGCTACTGTATACCAAATTACATGTTCTTCCGTCAGTTGCAAATATGTGAAGATTTGGGCATTGGACATACCGATCAGGCTACATATAGTTGTTGGCCATGGGACAAACATTGCTTTTTTTAAATGCACCCCTTCTACCTGAAATGTTAGTTTTGTTAATAGCAACAGTAAAACTGGAAATTGAACTTGTTTAATTGAAACAGTAGGTCAGTGGGGATACTTGGAATTCGAGGTATGATAACACTATCCCTTTTCATGACATATTTTCAAATATTGGCACCAAGTATATTCTGCATCAGTTTTGTGACTATGTTCCTCTACATAGTCGAGGAGCATCGAGATTTTGCATAACTGGATAAATTTAGGATAAATTCTGTTACTTGATGTTACAATGCTATAAAATCGTACTTTAATTCTCAAATAATTTCATTATCGAAGCCATTTCCGTGAACACGCCTAGGGCTAATCATTCCAAAATCATGTAGCTTCTTCCTAACCATTCTGAAAACCTTTATTGCGTTTCATTGTAGATGTGTTCATTGAAAGGCATATTTGGTTGTTTTTCATCGCAAAATATCTTCCGCCATGTAGTCTTTGTACTTATTCCGAAAGGTTTGAGGATTAGAAAGACCAAAGATGAAATAAGTATTGCGTAAAGCTCCCTAATTTTCCCCTATTTTGGCCAGTAACATTGTATGGATGCCTCCATAGTATATCTTCAAAGTAGTACCTCCATGTAAAATATCTGGTTCAGTATAAGTGAAAAATTTTGTGCAAAATATGAATATTGTATAATTAGATTTAAAAAATTCAAAGTAAATACTTTCAAAACTACTAAAGTAATCAAAACTTTTTATGAAACTGTCAATTAATGTTACCATAGAATTTTCAATATCACGCGCACGCAATTCGCTAAAACTTTATTTCGTTTCCCTCATTAAAAAGTGAGAGAAAATTTGCATTAAAATATCTGGGATTGTCGGAATAGATAACTTCTTAGCCAACTTGGCGATATTTCTCAAAATTTGAGTTTGACATTTAACAAACGTTAGACGTTTAATAAAAAAACCATTTAAAAATTGCTTTTTGTTGTTGCTGTTGCTTCTAATCCCTCAGAGATCTAGCGGCAGCTAGATCAGATCCATGATGTCGTGAACTCTAGCAAAGTCAAGCACCAGTAGAGGACTTTCATAAACATCCGCCAGAGCGAACCCCAAGCAATCCAGGATGTGATCGGGGGATGCCGGCTTCAGATTGCATTTTCTGCATAATGAAAAGACTTTGCGTCCCGATTCAAATGTCATGTTTTTTAAATGTCCACTTATATGAGTCTTGAGATGGCCGTTTGATCATTTCTGTCACCTCCAAATTCTAACGCTTCACCCGGGGTCTTCCTGCTAAACCAAGGATGGGTGGGAGGGGTGAGCCAGTCTTGTCTGACTGCTTTTTTCTTTATAGAGAAAATTTCTTTGTATGTTAATTTGTAGTCCCGGTTGAGAGGCTCAGAACAACCTCTTTTAGCCAAGATGTCTGCATCATTGTTCCCTTGGATGTTAACATGGGAGGGAATCCACTGAAAGTGGACTTCCCTTCCCTTGGCTAGATTTCTAACATGGGTTATAATTTGTATGCCCACGAAGTCGCATATATTGCTCCAGTTCTGTAGATAATGAATTGAGCTCCAACTGTCAGTAAGGAACCAAATGTTATTAGAATTAGTGCCTTCAAGGATGACCTTTAATCCTTCATTTATGGCAATTAGTTCACTTCTGAATACCGAGCAGTTTTCCGGGTTGCGTCTAAAAAGCTGGACTGAAAGACTTTTTATAAAGACACCACTTCCAGCTTTGTTCAAATCGTCTGAGATGCTAAATTACTCTATGTTTCAGTTATTTGTTATAAATGTGTGAGAAATTTTTTATTAAAATCCCATTGTTAACAGATGCATAATTTTGCGCCAATTTGGTGGGGAATAAGCAACGCCAACGTTTTACCTGCATAGTTCCCGTTCCTGTAGGAATATTGAGATAAAATATATCTTATGTTATTCGCTGATAATGTAGCTTTCCATTGGTGAAAGAATTTTTAAAATCGGACCAGAAGTTCCCGAGATTAGCCGGAACAAACAAACAGACAGACAAAAAAATTTAAAATTTATTTTTTGATATAAGTACCGTATATACCTTTAAATGCATTTAGTAAAAAGCTGCTAATTTGAAATTACAAACAGACATTTCAATTTTATTTATTTGTATAGATAGTTTTTGTTTTACAAATATATATATTCCTCATAGTTGAGAAGACATCCTAATCCTAGAGAAGCCGATTTATTAGAACTTCAGAAACTAGCAAATTCCAGAGGCTTTAGCCTTAATATCCATTCAAATAAAGATCTTGCAATGTCTTTGGAAAAAGCTGTTGATTTACATGATCCTAGTATAAATCAGGTAAATATATCGTAATTATGCACATATGTTGTACTTCAATGAATAATATATAATAAAGACATGATAAATATCATAATGAAAGTTTAATACATTATTATAAAATATTTCATTTCTAATTTTGTAGCTTATAAATTTCTGAATTTGATTATATGTATAGTTTTTGATATTATAAATATGAAATTCATCTTGGAAACCCAAAATACAATTCCTTTAAAATTCATTTTGAAGTTAAACAAAAATATTAAAATCTATTTGTATTATGTGTAAAAATTTAATTTTTGTCTCTTAGCTACTACATACTAGAAATAAAGTATTATATCAGAATTTAAATATTTGTTTCTTAACACCAAAATAAATTTTATATATTTCATTTAAAAATTAAGTTTTTATTGTGAATTAAAAGATATCTCAAGATTGAAATTATCGTGCAGGTATCCTTAGTAATTGTCTTCACATGTATATTTTTAATATTTATTTTAGGTCATAGCATTAAGCACCCATAAATATAAACATTTTTTTAATATTTGAGATACATATTAATTATCAAGCAATTTAATTTTGTTATGCAGTGTTGGAGCTAAAATTTGATATTTTATAATATGGGTAAAAATCAAGATATTGTTATAATTAATATAATGACTTTTTTTAATCAAGCTCAAAATTCTCTAAGAATTGTGGCATATTAATGAATAATATATATTTTTTCACTTAGAAATGTTTTTGAGAAAAATAATTGTGTTGATCTATGTGTTTTGTGTGTTTCAGATCTTTCGTATTTTAGCTACTCAAACAATGAATCAGGCTACGTATTGTTGCACTGGCTGTTATGGCTTACCTGATTTATATCATTATGGCTTGGGACTTGATAGATATACACATTTTACATCTCCAATAAGAAGATATGCTGATGTTTTAGTAAGTGTGTAGGAAAGGTTATTTGTGTAAATTTTCTTAAAGTTTATTTTCCATTGCAAACTAAATTTGATAATTAAAACAGTGCAACAAAATTTATAATCTGTTTTATAGATCCATATTTAAAGGCAGGTTTTTGATGTTCACATTTTGTCTTTTTTAACATTTGTTAGATTGAAGTATCTACAATCTGTATTTTACCATATTCGCTGAATAGTACCATAAAATCTGGCATATAACATGCACATTATACGCCAGCTATAAAAATGATAGCTTCAAAAATAAAAGAGATGAGCATAAGAAAAATTAAACTTCTACATAGATAATTCTACATATTTGGAAGAAATGACATGACTAATGAAGTTAAAGGGTTCTGATTCTAATAGTATATTCAAAATTCTGGGATAACTCAAATGACTTAAAACTATACAACCATTGTACACGCACACTTTTGGTTCCTTTGTAAGAAGGGGGGGGTGTTATACAGCGAATATAGCTAAAATTTAAAAATGCTGCTTGAAAGTATGGGTACATGTTATACGCCGGTGTGCACTATGTGCCGAATTTTACTGAAAAATCTTACAAAGAGAGTTAAGAAAGTTTTAAAACAATATTAAAATAGTCATACATTATTTGATGTTTAAAATTATCTGCTGTAATTACATTTTTTATTGTAAAATAAATATCTCATATTTTACTAAAATGCCTGTCCTTTAATTGAAATATTTTTATTTTTTTTTTTAAAAATTTGAATTAAAGTATGTTAATTTTAAGGAATTATTTACTTTGTAAATCATTTTCAACTAAGCCTAATTTTGAGAATTTTTTAAAATATTTTTTTTATTTCTTATATAGGTTCACAGACTTCTTTTAGCTGCAGTTGAAAAAACAGATTATAATATTAAAATGGATTCCACTGAAATTGAAAAATTATGTAATCATATGAATATCAAACACAGGGTTTGTATGGCTTTAGTTTTTATTATATATATATATACACACACAGTGCTGTTGTTAGTGTTATATAATTTTCACCTAAAACATTTGCCTAGGAATGTTTTTTTTTTTCAATATTTTATATTTATTGCAATATTGTCTTTTGATATCTGCTATTAAGTTGCATTTATAATGCAAATTATGAAAAACATATTTTAATGGTAGGACATAATTTCCTAAAATATATTTGTGATACTTGAAATATGTTGAATATTAACCTACAGGAATTCAAAAAAAAAAATAAGTATTTAGTAATATTATGATGTTTAGTTCTTAAATATTTTAATAGTCAATAAACTTCAAGTTGTTAAATTTTTCATTTTCTATCTCAGTTAAATTTAGACACATTAAGCAAAAAAAATATCTTGTGGAAGTAGTTTTTAAATAATTTAATTTTCAAAGACTATAATTGTATAAATATAAATGGGTAAGTTTATTTTACATTCATTTTACACACTCCGTTATATGAAAGTAAATAAGAAGTTAATTGTATTTATATATATTTATAGGCTGCTCAAGATTTGGAGAAAGATGCTCAACAACTTTTCCTTACATTTTATTTTGAAGATTTAAATTCTCAGGAAAATTCATCTGCATGCTGTGTGGATGCTGTTATCTATGCTGTGAGATCTAATGGTCTTCTCGTATTCATCCCTAAATATGGCATTAAGGGTGCTGTGTGTTTGTGTAATAAAGACAAAAAAGTTGCTATAGTTAAAAAACTGTTGAATGGGTTGATGGCAAATTAGTTAGTACTGCAGATTCATGTATAACAGTCCAAGGCAGTGGAATGTTACAGAAATATCATATTTTTGATCATGTTACAGTAAGTACAGTTTCAATTCTTTTATATGTATTGAAAGTGCAAATGTCTTTTCGAGAATGAAGTAGCCTTATTTATTATGTAGCCTTATTATTGTCAGTATATTACTCATAATTTATTTTGCAGTTTTATTTAAAAATTGTTCAATATCCTGTAAACATTTTAGAGCTTATGATGAAATTGTGTGTCTGGGTGATAAAATTCCTCACCCACATATATGTATAATTTTAATATTAATGCACCTCATAAAATAACTGGTTTTTTTTTTATCTTATTATAATTATAACATTCATTTCTATAAATAAAATTGTTATCAGGCTGTTCAACATTTTAAAATGTGTAACATTTAGAAATTATTTTAACATGGCTGGCGTTTTATAGATGTGACCAGAATTTATAAATATGGTTGTCATGAATACTCATTAAAAGTGTCAGAAGCACAGAATAAATTAAAGTTCTGATCATTTAAGAAAATGTTATACATTTGTAAAAA